>PVKV010030427.1:0-22294 GCA_004027835.1 Alouatta palliata | reverse complement strand
ACTTTCCCCTGACCTTCCTATGAGGCTTGGGGATGGAGAGGCCATTTTTGGTTGAGTTGAGTTTGGGTTGAAGGGAGAAGGTGGGGGGACAGTCATCTGACCTTCTGTGCTCAAGCCAGGAAGCATTGGCAGGAGCCGGGCAGGAAGTGGGAAAAGTGCCTACAGGTGCCCACCCCCTGCCCTGAGTTCCTGAAACTGTGGGACGGGTTGGGACATGGCGTGGGGCCCATGATCACGGCGCTACTCACCTTTTCACCATAAGAGCCGAAGACACCCGCAGCCCTGTGATATCATGGTCGTAGTCTTCCGTGGTGCTGAAATACTTCCCTCCTCCAGGGCCATACATCTCTGCAGGGAAGAGAGAACCAAGGAGGAGAAAATCCCCACGCCGTGATATGGGGCCACCTCTGCCAGAACAGGGGACCCGCCCCTCTAGCCGGAACAGGATGGTTCTGTGACCAGAGTTAGTCTGCAGGGAGGCAGGAGAGATTGGGCGCAGACCCCACCGACTTACTCCCTGCCCAGGTGGGGTCCCCCAGGAGGCCGAGGGTGAGCAGCAGCAGCATGGCCTCTGGCTGGCGCATCCCAGGGATCTGGGGGAGGAAGACAGGGCTCCTGACTCCAAGGCAAGGGCCAGCATGACCTCACTGGGCCCCACTGTGGGACCAAGTACCTTACCTGGCCGGGAGAGTCTTCGCTGGTGTCTGCTTATGCCCGGTGCCCTCCAGGTCTTCTTTATACCCTCCTGTGCCCTCTGGGCCCCCATCCAGAAGGAAGGAGTGAGGGGACACCATGAGTACAGGAAGGAGCTGGTGGTGGAGCTCTTCCTGGTGAATGGCTCCCGGACGTGTGGTATTTGCTGTCTTGGCTCTGCAGCCTACACAAACAGGGCTGGGGACAGTGACAGGCATTTCACGGTCACCTCTGGGCTGTCTCGTCAGCACTGGCAGCAGTGCTGGACGGCAGAGGTGGGGAGACGCTGGCTCAGAGCCCTCTCCAGCTCAGCCTGACAGCTTCTACTCGAGGGTTGCAGGTCAAGGGTCTACAGAAGCTCCATGGGGCCCACTCCCGCCATGGGTGACCTGGAGTTGTGGCCTTCTTCAGGCTCTGGCAGTGCCTCATGCCTGGCAGAGTTCCCGGGACCCAGGCCAAAGTCACCGCGGGCCCTGAGAGAGCCCAAGTGGACCACCCAGTCCTTTGTGTCTTGTGTAACAGGCGTGCCAGACGCTGGCCCTCCAGGTTCTGCCTTTGGAGGCTGCCTGGGGATGAGCCGGTGTTCAAGGGCTCACAGGCCATGGGAGGGAAGGCCACAAAAGGTGCAGTCCTGGCCACAACAGGAGGCCGAGGGCCTGGGGAGGGTAACCCTGCAGACCCGTCCTTCTGAGTTGTTGGTCCTCATCTGGACGTGAACTGGCGCTTCTCCGGGGCTTGTTCCCGGGGCTGCTGATTGCCTCACTCCTTTCCCCCTTGGTCCCTCCTGGTTGAGAGGCCTGTGCAGGCAGATGCTGTGTGCAGAGCTCCATCACCCTCAGATGCCAGCTGAGAAGGGCTCGTGTTTGGAGACGTCTCATCCCAAGGATCCTGAAGGACCCAGGGCCACCCCATGGGGAAGGAACTGGGGTCTGCAGAAGGGGTGGGGTGTCGGATAAGATTAGGGGAGAAGAGATAAAGGCCATCAGATGCCCAAGTGAGGCAGGCACCAGGGGACAGACTACCGCTCAAGTGGAGTTCCACACAAGTCCTCAGGACACCTCTCGTGTGTGTATGGGGGCTGAAGCTCCGCAGGGCCTGTGACTGCTGGGAATGGCCACAGGGCAGTGATCACCAACACAGGACTCCAGAGCCAGACAGGGGTCCAACCCAGCTTCCCGATGGAGCAGGGCTGGGAACTGTGCGCACCTGGTTTGCCTCTCTGGGTCTCTGTTCTGTGTGGTTAACAACAGAACCTCCCCCTGAGCATGCTGTGAGGAGCTTAGATCCTCCCCACAGGGCCGATTGCCCTGAGCCTTAGACTTTATGCCTTGGGGGAGTGTACAACGTTAATTTTTGGAAAGAGTCAAAGCTGAGGTCATGGAGGGAATCTATCTGGAGATGCTGCTCCCGCTGCAGACCCATTCCTCAGGGAAGCGGGGTGGGAGACCAGTGTGTCTGGACCACGCAGGCTTCCAGGGAGGAGTCATGGGGGAAGGGCTTTGGGTATACAGTGACTGGCTCTGGAAGTGCTGGCGCACCAGGAATGGGGATACTGGTCTCAACGGGATGAGGGTGGGCAGGGGCTGCGGGAGGGGCAGGTCTTTCATGACTTGAACCAGGTGCCTGCGCCAGGGGTGGCCAACTATGGCCCAGTTAACCACCTCTTGTTTCTGCCCAGCCCACGAGCAAAGAGAGCCTCCTACATGTCCACAGTGCTAGGAAACATTCAGAAGAACGGTGTCTTGTGGTCCATGAACATTCTGGAAATCCCCATGCCCCTTGTTCATAAGTCAAGCATCGTTGGCTCACAGCCTCGGGTGCTCACTGGCATGTGGCCTGGGGCTGTCTTCATGCCTGCACAGAAGCATAACATGACTGTGACTGAGACCTGCAGCCTCTGAACCTAAAATTGTGCTATCTGGCCCCTGACACAAAATGTCCGCCCACCCTGGTCGCTACCTGTTCCCAAAGAACCACCGAAGCCCTGTCCATGGTGCTGGACAGCAGAGTAAGGAAGGGGGCTCCCGTGACTCCCAGCCCTCATGGGGCGGGAGCACAGCAGCACATTAGTCTTGGCACCTGGCCCTTGTTCTGGCACCTGCACCATCTCCCTGGAGGGGCTGGTCAGGGCTGGGCTTCCAATGACTGGTGGGTCAAGGTGAGGCCCCAATTGCCCCTCTGCTGCCACCCTTCTGCACCTCCCAAGGCTCTTCTGACTTTTGGGGACAGCAGGGACCAGGCCCGGGAAGGGACAGTGGAGCCTTGCTCAGGAGGAGCCTCCTCCAGGGAGGTGGAGGTGGAAGAGGCCAAGTCCTTGGCCAGCACAGCTCTCGGGGGCAGGAGCTCGGAGGCGGCACAAAGCCGGCTGTGTTCTCGACCCAGCCTAGCCTGAGGGCGCCTTCCCAAGTTTGCTGGCAGTTCAGGAGCCTTCTTTCCAACTCCAGGCTGGCAGGGTTTGGCGCCCAGAAGGTGAGTCATCTGGGCCAGGACTCCAGAAGCAGCAGCTGGGGTTGGGGGGACTTGGAGGAAGAGCCTGGCCGGAGGGGTGCCGGGACTCGCCCAAATGCCCACTGGAGGGCTGTTCAGACGGTGCGAGCACGGGGATCACACACGCTCACTCACGCACGAGCAACTGGAGATGCAAGCACACGCGCCCCAGACACACGCGCCCGCCCAGCCTCTCCTGCACTTGGCGGGGGGCGTGCGAGGGCGCACGAGGACACTCCTCCTCACCTGTGTGTCCCGACCTGGGGAGGAAGCCCACCTGGTGGGAGGCGCCACCCCCACCCCCCTGCCCCTCCGTCTGCCCTGGCCCAAGTGCTGGCCCTGAGCCCGTCCTCAGGGAGACTCGACACAGGCCCTTTGTCCCTCGGGATCAGGGCTCCCCAGGAGGGGGATTTACTGAGCATTTATTTCCTGCCCCAGGCGCGCCCCAGTCCTCACTCTGCCAGGAAAGGGAACAATGAGGCCTTCTCCTGCCCACAGAGGTGGCCTGGCCCCAGGCCCGCTGGCCCTTCTGTGTCAGGAGTTGGGTTAGGGCCACAATCCCCTGGCCTCCCTGCCCTCCAGGTATGGGGCTTGGGAAGACCCCTGAAAGGTCCAGCCCTACAGGGTCCTTTGAGCCCCTTTCTACCGGTGAGGAGACAAGAAACTGCAGAAATAAAAGACACAAGACACGGAGATCGAGAGAAAGTTGGGGCCCAGGGGTCCACTGCCAACCAACGTGCGGAGTCCAGCGGTGGCCCGAGTGCCTGGACGCTCTGACTTTTGTTGAGTGCAAAGCTGGGGGCGGGGTGGGTAGGGCGTGGCACTGGTGGTCGGTGATAGGGTCGAGTACATCACGTGTCGTATAGGTAGGGGCCCAAGGCTTTCTAGTAGCCAAGGCGAGGTAAGAAGCATAATGCGTCAGCACTTTTCCGTACTTGTCAAGAAAGAACAAAGACATTAAGATTTATGTTACTTTTACTGATTATCTCTTCTAAGGAAAAAGGAACCAGGTGCAGAAGCGGAACATGAGAGTGGACCTGGAATGTGACCACTGAAGCACAGCACCCCATAGAGACAGTTAAGCCCCCGGATGTCTGTGGGTGTTCCTGACAGCCGTCAGGCCTACCACAAGAGGTTGGAGGAGCAGAATTTTCTGCTAACTCCCTCGAGGAAGGAGACATCTCAGCCATCTTGGATGTCTCCTTCCCTAACTGGCTAAATAGCAGGCGCTTTCCCAGCTCTGGCCCTGCGGCACAGCCGAGGAGCCCTCCAGCAGCCCTTACACTGGCGTAACAGAGAGCTTAAAGTGTCTTGCCTTAGGGTCATTCCTTTCACAATGTCACCCCAAGTTCACACTTTGTGACCTGAAAGGCATTAGTAAAAGGACTAAGATCACCTATGAATAACCAAGATCACATATGAATAATTAAGATTACCTGCGAATAACTACTATGGTTATATCTCTAGTTATTTTCTTCTTCATTATTTATATGGAAATAGGCTGAGGCTTCTGACTCCTGCCTCTGCACTTAGGGGGTCTCCCCGATACAGACCCCTCTGTGGCTTTGCAGCCTGAGCCACAGCAGACAGGAGGGTCTCCATCTACACCCACTCAGTGGGCGGACCTCCTGCAGCCTGGGGTCAAGGCTGGGCCTCTCCTAGTCTCACTGGAGGCAGGAACTCGAGTCCCTGGTTGGATCTCCAGGTAGACCTGGCCTGGCTGAGACTCTGAGCTAAGCCAGGAGCTGACTTCTCTCAGGTGCCTCAGGGGTTCCCTGGGGCTCAGATACCAGAGGGAAGGTCCTGCTGGATGGGAGAGGGGCAGCATCAGAAGCCCAGGGGTCTTTGCCCTGACCCCAGCAGGCTGAGGCTGGGCTGTGCATGTGACTTGCCCTTGAGAGGCTGCTGCTGGGGAGGAGGACCCCAGGAAGGCACCACAACCTTGAGTTCCGGAAACCCGCAGCTCCCACAGCCCCCCCGCACTCACTGAGTTCCCGCTGGTGCCACGCTCAGCTAAACCATTTTATCTGCACTTTCCCCAGAGAAACCTAATAATTTTATTGGAAAACCAGGACACTTAACCACACATTTTGCTCAGTCTTTCATGTAATTAACATTCCACCAGTGCAAGTGTTGAAAATCGAATAAACTATACCCAAGGTTCAAGTTGAGGAAGGTGGGATTCCCGGGTTCTGGTTTCCCTAGCCTGAGCGACAAGAGTGAAACTCTCGTCTGAATTTAAAAAAAAAAAAAAAAAAAAAAGAAAGAAAGAAAATAAAAGATTCGTTTTGGAGGAGTGAGGAGAGCCCAGTTGGAGCCCTCGATGGGGACGGCCTGGGCAGGTGGGGACTGGCCATCCCCGTTCTGGGAGGAAGGGGCCCAGGATTACTGATTTCCCAAGAAAGTCCTGTGAAGGACCAGCAATGCTGCCAGGCCCCACTCGGCCCTCGGGGGCCCCCAGGCTTTAAGGGGACTCCTGGCTTAGGGCCAGGCCCTTGGTGCTGCAGGAGGTCATGGGTAGAGGACAGGGGACACCAAGCGGGCAGCCAGGACCCCAGGGCTGCAGACAAGAAAGGGGCTGTGGGGTCCCCCAGGTCTGGGCCACATCAACGAATGTGGTTGAGGACCCGCCCCTAGTAGCCGAAAACCAGGGCGCTGCCAGGACTGAGGGTTCCTAAAACGCCCTTGCGCTCCCACCGCCCCGCCCCCAGGGGGCGCCCCAGGCGCGACGCGGGAGGAGGCAGAGGGGGCGCCAGGCCGCGGGAGAGGAGGCCATGGGCGCTTGCGGGGCCTTGCTGCTGGTGCTGCTGCTGGCGCGGGCGGGACTCGGGAAGCCGGGTGAGCTCGGGGCGTGGCTGGTGGGAAGGGGTGGCGGAGCAGTGGGGAGCTGGAGGCCGCAGGGAGCTCACTTCTTGTCTCCTACAGAGTTGCCGGAAGCGGGGCTGTCGCCAGGTAGGGCCCCTAGGACCCGCGATGCTTGTCAGGGCCGCTGGGCCGGGGTACATGGGGGTAGGGGACCCATCTACTGCTCTCTGGCCCCCGCCCCCGGAATGGAGAACTCCGTTGGTGTTGAAAGTAACTAGTGGGCGCTGGGGGGGATGGGCGGACCCTGCGGACCACGCGGGAGGGTCCCCCGTGTTATCTACTTCCTGCTGCACATGCGGAGGGGACCCTGGGTGGGCAAAAACGTGGTTTCCCGGACTGGGTTGAAGGAGAGAGAAAGGGAGAGGCTGGGCTTGGGGGGCTGCCTCCCGCAGCTCAGCAGTTCCTCTGACCATGCGAGGACCATGCGGCCAACGGATCATCCACACGCGCATCGTGGGTGGAGGCGACGCGGAGCTCGGGCGTTGGCCATGGCAGGGGAGTCTGCGCCTGTGGGGTTCCCACGTGTGCGGAGCAAGCCTGCTTAGCCGCCGCTGGGCGCTCACGGCGGCCCACTGCTTTGACTCGTGAGTGGGGGTTCGAATGGAGGGGTGCAGGGGCAGGCAGCAGCCGAGTTGGGGGCGGGGAGTGCCACCTAACGTTACCAACGCTCTGATACCACACTTGGGGGTGAATGTTGTTTGCGACCTGGTGTTCTGAGCCCCAGGCTCTGCTGCAGCCCGTTACACCCACTCCAGCTACCCTGTTCAGGTTCTTCCAGAATGTTCTTCCAGAACTTTTCCACGCCATTTTTGCTATGCTCTCCCTTTTTTTTTCCACCCAAAGTTCACCACCTTCCATCCCACCCTCATCCCCACTCCTGGTGGACGTCCAGCACAGGTGTGGGCACTGAGCCAAGGCCAGCTCCCTGGGGAAGCTGTGTGGACTTCATCCCACCAAGCCGCATTGCCACGGGGGCATCTGCCCATTTCTCCTTGGGCCGCATGGGGGTGCCCCTGGAGGCCCCTGGCTCAATGCAAGCGTCCTTGGGACAGCTCTGGGAAGTGACAAGCCCCCACCCACTTGCTGTAGGAGCAGGTCCTAGGACTTCGCGTGTGGCCTCTCTGGGCTCTTTCATTTCTCCAGTGGATCCTGGCCCATGAGAAGGACTTGCTAATGGCGCCCAGGATGAGCTAGTAGTAGCAACCCCCCAGTCCCCCTTCCTGGGCTAGGCCCCAGGTGTCTCAGGCAGCCAGCCCTCCCTCCAGGGTCTCTGACTGCTCTCTTCTCATCTATCAGCTATGGTGACCATGGTGATTCCTCTGGGTGGACGGTCCAGTTTGGCCAGCTGACTTCTGCACCATCCTTCTGGAGCCTGCAGGCCTACTACACCCGTTACTTTGTGTCTAATATCTATTTGAGCCCTCGATACCTGGGGAATTCACCCTATGACATTGCCTTGGTGAAGCTGTCTACACCCGTCACCTACACTAACCATATCCAGCCCATCTGTCTCCTGGCTTCCACATTTGAGTTTGAGAACCGGACAGACTGCTGGGTGACCGGCTGGGGGAACATCCAAGAGGATGAGGGTGAGGCTGGGAATAGGTTGTTCACCTGTTCCCCTACATAGGTACAACAGCCCCACGCTTGGTCTGGGGGTGCAGCCTACACCCCTCCTGCTCACATTCTCCCCTCATCTGCCAGGATAGGGACCAAACACCCATTTCTCTCCCTTCCAAGGGCTGTGGGGGCCAGCTTGTTGCAGGCCTGCGTGTGGTGGAGGGGTTCTGGAGGGCTTGGTGACATAAACCTCAGACTTGGATTTGTTCCTGGATCTTTTCACCTCCCCCGGTGCCCACCTGTGCCCTAGGCATCAGGCTCCCTGGCTGCCTCTCCAAGCCTCCTGCATCCACCCTAGCTTTGGCTGACTCTCCTCGAGCACTGAGCCCATTCCTCTCTCCTGGAAACTTCCAACCCATGTTCAACTGCAGCTCCCGCGGAAACCCCTCTGGGGGTCCTCCGGTGGGCCTGCCCTGGCACCTGCGTGTCGCCCAACATGCATGCCCTGAAAGAACTGGGCCCAGCATCTGGAGGAGCCCCAGGGCCGGCAGCCCCAGACTGGGCGTGTTCCCTGTGTCAGGAATCTCCTTCTCTCTGCTCCCCGGTCTGGCCCACAACAGTACTAACAATAACACGGGGTTCCTTGAGCACGCACTGTGTGCCTGGCACTGTTCTAGGCTTGGGGACCCAGCAGTGAGCCAGACGAGGCCTCTCTTCCTCCTGGAGCTCACCTAGGAATGAAGTTGGCAACGTTTTTATACCCATTTTACAGATGAGAAAACTGAGAGCATTATGGAAATTGCCAAGAACTAGTAAATGGAGAAGTCAGGGCCTCTTGCCTTAGAGAGGGTAAGGGATGTCGCCAAGTCACACCCTGGCAGTTGAAAGCAGGAGTAGAGAACTCAGCACTGCAGCTGCCTCCCTCTAGAGGAGGGGTCCTTTCGCTTCCTCCAGAAGGGCCCCTGCTGCAAAGATGGGTGGGTGTGAGCCAGGGGCATGGCCAGGCTGCCTCTGCCACCCTCTCTCCCGGGCCCAGGGTGGACAGGTCACACCAACCCCAGGCTGTGCCTCAAGTCATAGTGCATGGGAGGCGGGGGGCAGGCATTTCTGGAGCCCTCTGCCTGGTGCGCGCCTTTGCTCTGCCCTGGGCTGGCTGTGAGGCCTTGGGCAAAGCTGTTCATCTCATGGTGCCTCAGTTTCCTCCCTGTGAAATTGGGTAATAATAGTTCCACATCACAGGCTAGTTCCCAGGTCGTTAATCCTGAGGGCTTAGGAGAGCCTCCGCCGATGGGAAGCACTGCCTGCAGGCTGGGTCTTGATGTCTTTGTCATCTTCTGCAGGACAAGGTGCTGGCTGGGACTCAGAGGCAGGAACTGGATAGGTGTGGTTTCCTGTCAGGCTCTGAGACTTCCCCAGCGCCTTGCCAGGGGTCAGCGGGGCGATATCCCCCTGACTCTCCTTATCTGGGAGTGAGTCCTGATGACTGCTGCCTCCCAAGGGTACTGGGGGAGCCCTAAGAGCGCTGTGACAAGCTTGTGCCCAGGCCCTGAACGCGCCCAGCTGCTACTGAGGCCAGGGCTGCAGCCAGGCTGACGCCACCCCCGCCCCACCCCTGGGTCTGGCCTTGGGCGCTCGTCTTAACATCATCTCAGCTGCCTTCTCCCCTCCCCCTGCTCCTTTTGGCTAAGGAATCTTTCCATGGGCGCAGGCAGGGCCACTGTCACCATTCTACAGATAGGGAAGGTGAGGCTGGGGAGAGCTCTGACAGCCTGTCCATCCCCCGGGCCTTCTGTGATGAAGATGCTGAGGGCCTCTGCTGTGCTGGGGGCTGGGCTGGAGCTGGGGCTGATGGGGATGAACCTGCCAGGTGTTGTGGGTGCCCCAGGGCCTCACCCCCGCAGCCTATTCCTTCCCTCCGTAGAGGGACCTCAGGTTGTTGTTCTCTCCTTCCCCTCATCGTCTCCAGAGCTGCCGCGTCCCTACACCCTCCAGGAAGTGCAGGTCGCCATCATAAACAACACTATGTGCAACCACCTCTTCCTAAAGTCTGATTTCCGCATGGACATCTTTGGAGACATGATTTGTGCTGGCGCTGCCCAAGGCGGGAAGGATTCCTGCTTTGTGAGTGTTCCTGCCACCATTCCCAGCCCGGGGCCTGAAAGCAACATGTGTCCCTGTGCCTTATTTGACTCTCATGCTAACCCCAGGAGGCGGAGACTGTTGCCCCACTCTGGGTCTGCCCCACTCTGCAGACCCAGAAACGGAGGCTTGGCTGCTGCCGGCGGGGAGGAGGAGGGCGTTCACCCAGCCCAGCCCCTCCCACTCTCAGCCTCTCCCCTGCCCCACTCACTCCACCCCAGGCTGACCTCACCCCCATGCCCCTCCGGCTCTCCAGGGTGACTCAGGTGGACCATTGGCCTGTGACAAGGATGGAATGTGGTATCAGGTTGGAGTTGTGAGCTGGGGAGTGGGCTGTGGCCGGCCCAATCGGCCCGGTGTCTACACCAATATCAGCCAGCACTTCGGGTGGATGCAGAAGCTGATGGCCCAGAGTGGCATGGCGCGGCCAGACCCCTCCCGCCCGCTGCTCTTTCTCCCTCTTCTCTGGGCTCCCCCACTCCTGCAGGCGGCCTGAGCCCACCTGAGCCCATGCAGGCTGGGGCCACGGCTAAGTCAGGCCCTGGTTCTCTTCTGTCTTATTTGGTAATAAACACATTTGAGTTGACACCTTGCAGAGCATTTCTCAAATGCGGTGGCTTCACAGACAGCTCGTGCTCCCTTGTGCAGCCAGCCTGTCCATGCCCCTGGCTCCCACCCACATCTGTGCTGCACAACAGAACCATCTGGTTATTTCAATCAGAAAGAGGATTGTGCGTTGCCCAGGCTGGTCTTGAACTCCCAGGCTAGTCTCTGTCTTCCCGCCTCACCCTCCTGAGTAGCTGAAGTTATAGATGACATCATGCCCGGCAATGGAACAGGGGTAGTTCCAGGGTGCCAGGAGCTGGGAGGCCAGGAGTGGGGGTGTGTGCATTGGAAGAAATGATCCTGACACCCCTCAGCCCCCAAGGATCCAGCACAGAAATGCCAGACATTCTGATCTTACCATGGACCCTCAAGGCTGACCTAACACCAGGATGTGGGTGCAGGTAGTTTATCTGGGAGGTGACTGCAGGAAGTGGGGAAACTGAGGCAGGGAAGGAAGGAACACCAATGAGCTTGCACAAACAAGGAGGTTACCACTGTAGGCAACTGAGGTGCAGTCCTGTGGGGGCCTCAGCATTGGCCCACTGAGGACAAGGACACCAGGGCAGGCATTTCTCTCTTGACACGCCCCCCCCCCCACCCAGAGCTGGGGCAGCCCCAACATGAGGCTCTGAGCACCCAAGGAGTAGGCAATAATGGTTCCTCCTGTGGAACTCCAGCTGGCAACATGTTTGAAAATCATGGTCCTCCCTTGGCAATGTTTTTATGTATGTATGCATGTACGTATGTATGTATTTATGTGAGACACGGTCTTGCACTTCCACCCAGGCTGGAGTGCAGTGCTGCAATCTCTGCTCACTGCAATCTCCGCTTCCCGGGTTCAAGCCATTCTCCTGCCTCAGCCTTCCGAGTCGCTGGGATTACGAGCACCCACCACCATGCCCAGCTAATTTTTGTATTTGTAATAGAGACAGCATTTCACCATGTCGGCCAGGCTGGTTTCAAACTTCTGACCTCAGATGATCCTCCCGCCTCAGTCTCCCAAACTGCTGGGATTACAGGCATGAACCACCTCGCCCAGCCAGATGTTTTATTTTTTTAATGTTCATTTTTTCAGTTTATTGCGTGAAGGAATTACACTAGTCCAAGTTAAAAGTAGACTCCAAATGGTTACATTAGACAAACTGTGAGGTTTTTAAACTTGTAACAAGGGAAGGAAGGGAAATTCTACCCATTGCATGGAAATCCTCACTTCGGTTTCCATGAGCCACAAGTATCTAAAACCCTTGAACCATCAGCTGATCGTCCTAAGCCAGGCCCACCTCTGCATGGAACTGGCGTAGGTTCTTGCGCTGGTCACCCTGTCGCTGAATTACTTCTCCATATTCTGGATTACAGAATTGCAGGCAAATTTCCTCTTAAATGCCTTCACTAGTTGCTTTTTATTGTAATCCTCAGTGATCCCTTGGATGGTACCAAGGGTTTCCTGTCGTTTCTCTGTTGAATTCTTGCACGGTTCTAATCCTCGGTGCCTGCAGGGAGCAGGTCATCACTCCCCTTTGCACCCCTTTCCACCCTTTTGCTGTCTTTCCACCCCTTTGCTGATGCAAGTAAGACCACTTAATTCCATCAGCAAAGGGGTGGAAAGACTGGAGGTTCTGGATAGCGGACATTCAAGACAATTCCTTTTCTTCGGTGGAGACGGCCTGTGGAAGGCAGTGGTGTGGCCGGAGGAGGCAGCGTGAGGGGGACAGAGCGTCGGGGAGTGAGAAGACTCTTAGGGGAGGCTGCTAAATCCTTGGCTGCTGCTCAGTGACTGAGGCTGGAGGTGCTTTCAAATCAAGGGACAGAGTACACCTAAGCTACTTCCTGTCTTTCGTGGCCCTCCTGGTGATACAGGAGTTAAGGAGAAATCATTTAGGCAGATAGTGAGGGGAAGGAAGCCCTTGGTAAGGTTTTCTTTTTAATGAAAAGCAGCTTCCAAATTATTTTCTTTTCTAACAAAGAGCAGCTTGTAAAATCAAGCTGCAGATACAGACAAGCAAGATGGAAGGTTGCCTGGCTGAATGGTAACAGCTGTGTCAATAGGAAAAGGCTGGCTGGGGCCAGGCACGTCCAATACGGTGGCTCCATCTTCCCCTTTCCTCATCAATCACGTGCACGGTAAGGAGCAGGCAACAAGGTGCAGCCAATTATAGACCTAATTTGCATAATAAAAGATTAGGGTGGGGTGGCCAGTTTCCTCACACTAAGTAAACGTTGTACCTAATCCAACCAATCTTTGGGCAGCGCCTCCTCAAGCCTGTCTATAAAACCCTGTATACTCCGCCACCACTGGCACGAGGTCCCACTCAAGGGCCCCTCTCTTTCATAGGAGAGCGAGCTGTTCTCCTTTCTCTTTATTTTGCCTATTAGACCTCCACTGTTAACCTCACTCCACGTGTGTCTGTGTCCTTGATTTCCTGGGCATGAGGCAGTGAACCTCCGGCATTTACCCCAGACAACAACATTGCTTTACTGGGGGTCTTTTGAGTTACTCCAAATTGTCTTTTAGGGCCAAATTATGAGACCATGGGCCTCAAATTAGGCCATCTGAACGAGTAGCATATTTCAATGTGTTCCTTGAAGCTCTAAGCGCATTCTCATTCAAAGTGCCTCTCTGCGAGATACTGGTTCAAAGCAAGCTGAGATTCCTTCCTGTCTGGAGTCTTCCTCTCCCATTCCTACACCTCCTCCTCTTTATCCCTCTCTAAGCTAAATTCTCCTTTTTCTAAGCTCCTCAGTATTCTTGCATATTGACTATTTAAGTAAAGACACTTGAAACAGTAGGTTTTAAAAAAACCACTTTGATCTTTGTGCTGTTTCTTTAAAGCAAAGGATGAAATTTCCAGGTAAAAGACATTCTCCCTACACCAGAAGGAATATAACACTCTACCTTCAAGGGTCAGAAATTGAGACCAAGAGAATCCTGTACAGACGTTTTAAGACTAACTCTTACAGTCTAACCCTCATATAATTTTGTCACATTTTCACAGTTAACTGTTCTTTGTTCAACCAGTATAATAGTAACTGACTCTAACTACTTTATTCAACATTTGGTTCATGTTGGAAATAGGTGTTTGGTGCTGCAAACAAAACTTAGCACTAAGACAAAGGATCTTTCGGCAACACAATTTTTTTTTTTTTTTTTTTTTTTTTGAGACGGAGTTTCGCTCTTGTCACCCAGGCTGGAGTGCAATGGCGCGATCTCGGCTCACCACAACCTCCGCCTCCTGGGTTCAAGCAATTCTCCTGCCTCAGCCTCCCGGGTAGCTGGGACTACAGGCACGTGCCACCATGCCCAGCTAACTTTTGTATTTTTAGTAGAGACGGGGTTTCACCATGTTGACCAGGATGGTCTCGATCTCTTGACCTCGTGATCCACCCGCCTTGGCCTCCCAAAGTGCTGGGATTACAGGCTTGAGCTACTGCACCCGGCCCTCGGCAACACAATTTTTACTGCAGGCAGGGTACTTCTGTTAGCCATCTTGCCACCAGAGCACAATGAACAAAGGAAAGCAGACATTTATTCTTTACGCATTTGGAGCTGTCCTTACTGCTGTGTCTGATCTCTGTTGGCTGGAGCCAGACCTCACAATCTAAACTAAAACCCGATTGGCTAATAACTTAAAACTTTTCTAAACAGGTGAAAGCAATAGAGAGCTGGGACATGCCTGTGAGCACGTCCAGCACAGATATCTTGCTTAAAGTACAAGGACACAGAATGTACCTTTAATATTATTTACTTAGTGCCGGGCGCGGTGGCTCATGCCTGTAATCCCAGCACTTTGGGAGGCCGAGGCGGGTGGATCACGAGGTCAAGAGATCGAGACCATCCTGGTCAACGTGGTGAAACCCCGTCTCTACTAAAAATACAAAAAACTTAGCTGGGCGTGGTGGTGTGTGCCTGTAGTCCCAGCTACTCGGGAGGCTGAGGCAGGAGAATTGCTTGAACCCAGGTGGCGGAGGTTGCAGTGAGCCAAGGTTGCGCCACTGCACTCCAGCTGGCGCCTGGTGATGGAGTGAGACTCTGTCTCAAAAAAATATATATATATGTATTATTTACTTAGTGAAAAAGGCTGTATCTTCTGAGTTATTGGCAAAAAGCCCATATATTTAACTTTGAAGTTCTTACTTCGGTCAACACCTAAGTTACATGCTCTAAAAATGGTTAGCAAAAAGATAGCTTGAAATAATGACTACACTGATATCTCAGCTTTCATGAGTAATGCAGGAATAATTGTTTTTTTGGGGGGGTTGGGTATATTTTCTTTTTTTTATCTATCTGTTTATTTTTGTAGAGAGGAGGTCTCCCTATGTCGCCCAGGATGGTCTTGAACTCCTGGGCTCAAGTTATCCTTCTGCCTTGGCCTCCCAAAGTGCTGGGATTACGAGTGTGAGCCACCACACCCAAGCAGTTAAATAGTTGAAAATAAGTACATTAGATGAATGTAAATAGGGTGAATATTCATAAGGGAACTCGATGTAATTTGAAATCTTCAAGTTATGTGATGTTATATTCAATAATAGATACTTATTAAATGTCTGAATCATTTCTAAACAAGATAACATTCTTAAACATAAAATTGCTGAACATAAATATAAGTTTGTTCTTGGCTTGTTAAATTTTTATAAAAAGACAAAAGGTATTTGGCTCTATTCATTAATATATTTTATTCCACACTGAAAAATAGTTCTATACAAAAGTCTGTCTTTTCAGAGTTTACAAGCAATATATTCATGAGATGTTAACATATAAACATCATTCAAACCCATCATTCCTGGGTTTTCATCTTATTTTACCCTGAAATTACTGCACTGCAGTTAAAACTACATATATGTTTTTAGAGATGAAGTGTGACTCTCTTGCCCAGGCTGGGGTGTGGTGATGTGATTTTACCATACTGCAACCTCAAACTCCAGGGCTCAAGTGAGCTTCCCACCTCAGCCTCCCAAGTAGCTGGAATTATAGGCACAAGCCACCATGCTGGGCACTTGAGTTTTTACTAAAAATTAAAGTTCGAATTAATATTTGTAACTGCATACAAAATATACAAAGAATATATATGTGTGTATTTATCTATCTATATATACATATGGCTCACTAGAATATATATATATATTCTAGTGAGCCACTGCACCCAGCCAAGAATATTTTGTATTTGAGAAAGAATATTTTCTGGTCTTAATAAGAAGGGAAAAAAAATTTTAAGTCATTTTTAAGCTCTAAGGTAAAATGATTGGTTGTTCTAATATTTAAAAAGGGAGCTGGGCATGGTGGCTCATGCCTATAATCTCAGCGATTTGGGAGGTCAAGGTGGGCAGATCACCTGCGGTCAGGAGTTCAAGACCAGCCTGGTCAACATGGGAAACCCCGTCTCTACTAAAAATACAAACATCAGTTGGGCGTGGTGGTATGCCCCTGTAATCCCAGCTACTTGGGAGGCTGAGGCAGGAGAATCGCCTGAACCCGGGAGGCAGAGGTTGCAATAGCTGAGATTGTGCCATTGTACTCCAGCCTGGGCAACAAAGTGAGACTCCATCTCAATAATAATAATAAGGGCAGAATATGGGACAAAGAGAGGTTAAGATAATGATGGCAGGCCTATGCAGTTGTGGAGGGTTTATGCAGGGTGGGTCATTTTGTTGTTATTGTTAGAGGGTTTCATTTGTTGTACGCTGGAGTGCAACAGTGCAATCCTAGCTAACAGCAGCCTTGAACTCCTGGGCTTAGGTGATCCTGAGACTCCTGAGTTTTGAGGATCACACCCTGCTAATTTTTAAATTACATTTTTGCAGAGACCAAATGTGTCTCTATGTGGCTATGTCACTATGTTGCCCAGGCTGGTCTTCAGCTCCTGGCCTCAAGCAATCCTCCTGCCTTAGCCTCCCAAAGTGGTGGGAGCCACCATGCCTAGCTAAGGATGAGTCTCGTAGAGGGAATTTTGTGTGAGATCTGGTTGACTGGGATGGGAAGAGACTTGTTCATAAGTTTCTAAGAATTGAGCTTGGTGTCAGGGGTACAGGGATCCAAGACTGAAGTCTTGTCCTCTGTGTTTGGAGCCACAAGATTTTCTTTCTTTCTTTCTTTCCTTCCTTCCTTCCTTTCTTCTCTTCCTTCCTTCCTTCCCTTCCTTCCTCTTTTCCTTTCTTTCCTTTCTTTCTTTCCCTCCCTCCCTCCCTCTCTCTCTCTCTTTTTTTCTTTGATACAGGATTTCACCATGTTGGTCAGGCTGGTCTCGAACTTCTGATCTCAGGTGATCCACCCACCTCAGCCTCCCAAAGTGCTGGGATTACAGGCATGTACCACCATGCCTGGCCAACAAGATTTTCTTAGAGTAGTGATCTACTGTTCATTGAAAAAATGCAGGATATTTTTATTTCTGAAGTCTATTTCTAAAAAATTACAGCTTTCTTCTGAATTGCAGTTTTAGTTTAGAGCAATGCTTTCCTCCAGGATAACTGGATTCTGTACTCTTGGCTTTTCCTGATGGGTCTAAATTATACTAGCTGACTAGGCTTTTCCACATGCTCTTACTTTTCTAAGAGCCAGCTGTTCCTCTGCTCGAGGTACTAGTTTCTTTGGCTGCATTCCTCTCTAATGTGATGTATACACTCGTAACCTGGGGCACACACTCTTCCTGTCTCTGATTAAATTCAAGTACCTTCTCATCAAGTTTGACTTTCAGGTTATCTAAATGGGCTTCACATAGGGAGAAACCGTCATACTGCTGGAGATTTTTCTCTATCCTTTGTCTAACGTGTATAATAGTAACTGACTCTAACTGCTCTGCTCAACATGTGATTCACAGCTTTTATAAGATTGCCTACCAGGACAATTGAAAAATCTTAAAGTTTATCCTTGTCCCATTCTGTCAGAAATATACATGGATCTGTCTCTTTTGTTTTGTTTTTGTAAGGAATATCGCCGAGTTTAAAATGAGGAAACTGAGACCAGCCTAGGAAAATTAAATGCCAATTTATTAAGCTCCCGGGCGAGGTTCTGTGGTCTGGACAGGGGGGGCCAGAGAAGTCGTGCTTGACTTGTCAGGGCAAGGAGTTTTATAGGGGTCAGAGGCCATCGGGTGGGCATTGGGAGACAAAGCATAGGGCAATCGATTGGGTATTGGGAAACAGAGCTTGGTCGGGACGAGCTGCTACTGGTAGGTAGGCGGGATTTTCAGTGCGCGGGCATTAGAGGCGATTGATTGGATATTGGGAAACAAAGCATGGGGCAATCGATTGGATATTGGAAGCAGGGTTTTTCAAATTTCGGCGGGGTTTTTCGGCGGGCTAGGTGCCGAGTGCAGATTTGGGTGGGGAGTGCAGAAGTGGGCGTTAGGGAAGCTACGTGACGGAGCTCAGGTAAGCGCAGAAGGCTCAGGTAAGCACAGAAGGGTGACATAGTTTCCAGGCTTAGGGAGAGATGGGCGTGTCTGAGCTCCTGGCGAGGCGGCCGATCTTACAGTTTTGTTCTGAGGCGGAGTCTCACTCTGTTGCCCGGGCTGGAGTACGTGGAACGATCTTGGCTCACCATTACCTCCGCCTCTTGGGTTCAAGCAATTCTCCTGCCTCAGCCTCCCCAGTAGCTGGGACTACAGGCAGGCGCCACCACACCCGGCTAATTTTTGTATTTTTAGTAGAGAAAGGGTTTCACGGCCGGGTGTGGTTGCTCATGCCTGTAATCCAAGCACTTTGGAGGCCAAGGCGGGCGGATCACCTGAGGTCAGGAGTTCAAGACCAGCCTGACCAACATCGTGAAACCCGGTCTTTATAAAAAAAAAAAAGAGAGAGAAAACGGGTTTCACTCTGTTGGCCAGGCAGGTCTCTTCAAATTCAGTGGACTAAGTAAAAACTTCCAAAACTCTTAGCAACAATAAAATACCTTATAGATTCATGAAACTGCTAATTAAAATCAAACAGAACAAGAATTAACTATATGAGACTTAACTGATAATCGATTACAGTTTTTGTGACGTTTATTAAAATATTCCTGGGTCTTTAATGTTTTATGTTCCAGATTTAAGGAAGCTGTTTTTTTAAGGTATTTATAGTTGACCACAATATGGTAAAGTATACTTTCGTGAAGGAATGTGGAAATATTTACTTTTTCTCCCTACTTGATTGTGCCAAAATTAAAAAGCTATCCATGAATATTCTTACTTTGGCAATAAGAATCTGCTCTCTTTATAGCAGAAAATGATTAGAAATGTTGGTTATGTTGCTTATGACAGTGGCCACTCCAGATGGTTGCCACTGCCATTGTGCCGACTGCAGTAGGGAGGCAAAGCCAGGGCTATACGCTTCATGGAGCTGGCAGGAGGCCAAGAGCAGACACGAACCCCATCCTCCCTGGCACAGCTGCAGCCACCCAAGCAGCAGCTGTGGACCCAGGCATCCCTGAACTCTTGGGGGTCTGGGAAGGCCCCCAGACCTCACAGGCTCAGAAGTGCTTGTTCCTGCTGCCTGGCTTCTTCCTGCTGTCTGCACCCACTCTGATCTCAGAGCAAAGTTGGGTCCAAGCCCGGATGTCATGAACAGCAGCAGGAGGCAGATAGGTTCCTGGGTGGAAGGAGGTGGGTCCCCAGTGAGGCCCCATCTTTAGGCCAGGGATGCCCTGAAGGCTGGGGACCGGCTGCCAGTCCTGCAGACTGGAGTGGAAATTTGTGGTGCCTTTTCCAGATCTGCCCATGGACCAATCGGCATGCATTTCCTTCCCTCTGAAGCTCATAAAAGCCCTGGACTCAGTCAAAGCTGAGCAGACATCAGGATGACAAGCTGCAGAGAGAGAAGCTACCCACTCCAGGGCCTCCCCTCTGCTGAGAGGACTGAGAGGCAGCAGGACAGTCAGCTGCAGGGAGGATCTCCCCTGTCTGCTGAGAGCTGCAGAGATGATGGGAGAACCTGGCTGGAGAGAGGAACTTCCTACTCCAGGGTCTCCTCTCTGCTAGAAGCTAAACACGCGTCAGGACACCCTGGCTGTGGTAAGGAGCTTCCCCCTCGTGTCTCCACTGACTTGTTCTATCACTCAGTAAAGCTCCTCTTCATCTTGCTCACTCTCCACTTGTCTGCATACCTCATTCTTCCTGGTCACAGGACAAGAACTCAGGACCCACAAAATGGTGAAGATTAAGGAGCTGTAACACAAACAGGGCTGAACATGGCCCTTGCTCACCACATTTCAGGTGACGAGAAGGAGAAAAAAGCTGCAGCCCTTCAGGGGAGTCCAGACCTGTGAACTCCCTGAGTCAGGTCTGTGACTCCCTCTTGGGGCCCTGGTGTCTCCAGGCTTCCAGGCACCACCATATTCCCCAATGCCAGCCAGGGAGGCTGCTTGTGGTGAGCCTGGTCCAGCTGCAGCCTCAGAGCGGCAGCACCCATGCCAGTACCTGGAGCTGCCTGCCCCATGGCAGCACCTGGCATGTATGACTGCACAGTGGCTGGGCCCCACTCGCTCACACGCCCCTTGCCATTCCATACCTGACTCACAGTCCCACTCGGAGGTGTGGGATCCAGGCCAGTAGTGTGAGCCGAGCACAGCCTGCCAGGCTGAGTGGGTGGAATGAGCCCAGTTTCGCAGGCCCAAGCGAAACTCAGGCCAAGGTGCCACCAGCCACAGGTTTCCAGCCAGAAAAGCACCACCCCAGAGATCCTGTAACATTTTGAAGGCTTTTGAATGTCATATTTAAATTGTTTACACATCAGTTTTATCATCTACCTGTAGACTATACTAGACCCGAAATTCTAAGTTCCTCCAGTCCAATTTTCTCCTAAGGAATTACTGAAAGTGGAAGATGCTCTTTCATAAAGCCCTATGAGCTAAAACTAAACAACTCAATATACCTATCAAGGGACAAGTATTGTGCCTGATGTGTGGACCACACAGAGAATTCACCAACCATCCAACACCAAAATCAGAGACATTTTAACCACAAAATTGCCGGCATCATACTGCAGCTTTTCCCAAGACCATCAGAACGAGATTCCATATGATGGTGGTCTGCTTAACCTCTTAATGCCCAGCTTTCTCCCTTGACAGGATAATCTGTAATTAAAATTGTATAGTCAGTAACTGCTTTGGGTAACTTGACAGAACTGGACCTAAAAACATGCTTTACTCCACCTAGTGGGTAACTGTGGTGATACTGCCAACACAATTTTTTGTTCAAATTGTACTGGTGCCCCTTTTACAGAGTTGGCCATATCTTCTGCTTTATTTCAATCCAGTCATGAAATGCTACTCAACGGCTACAACAGCTTTCATCTGGTTTTTCCCCCTCTTTTTTTTCTTTTCTTTTTTTTTTTTTTTTGAGACAGAGTTTTGCTCTTGTTACCCAGGCTGGAGTGCAATGGCGCGATCTCGGCTCACCGCAACCTCCGCCTCCTGGGTTCAAGCAATTCTCCTGCCCCAGCCTCCTGAGTAGCTGGGACTACAGGCACGTGCCACCATGCCCAGCTAATTTTTGTCTTTTTAGTAGAGACGGGGTTTCACCACGTTGACCAGGATGGTCTCGATCTCTTGACCTCGTGATCCACCTGCCTCGGCCTCCCAAAGTGCTGGGATTACAGGCGTGAGCCACCACGCCCGGCCAAGTCTCCATTTCTTATAAGGGCCCTAACCCCATCACTGGGGGTCCTGTGCTCATGACCTCCTCTAAACCTAATTACCTTCGAGGTCCCCACCTCCTGACGTCATTGTATGGACTGATAAATGATGACCGGCCCAGACGAGGTCCTTCATGGCGTCAGGCAACGGAACAGCCTCAAACTGGTTTGAGTCAGTTGCTCGCCTCCTTCCCGGAAATGGCTGAGCCCTCCCTGGGAGGCTGCAGAGGGAGCAGCTCTGCGGGGGTGTCGCTGGTCAAGGAGGCCAGTTCCTGACTGCGCCCCCCACAGCCAGCCACGTAAAGGGCCTGGAATTTTCCAGACTGGAGGATGGAGGGTCCAGATGGACCAAGATGGCAGAAACTGAGAATGGACCCTGGAGAGCTGTCTTCCAAGGACAAAGTCAACGGACATTTCCCCTACATTGACCACCCAAATTTCAGACATACTGCAGAGTAGAAGGCGTTTACAGTGACACCCACGCGCTCTCCGCCTCTCCAGTCCTCAGCATTCTCCTGTGTGGGTGTCACTGCGTTTGTCCAGGTCCCAGACCCTCCGTCCACCCATCGCTTCATCTTCCTTCCTCAGACATCAGGTGCTGACCTGAGTGCACTTCCCCTCAGACACTTCTGCATGCATGTCACTAACCAGACTGTCGTGGGGCTGACGTTTCCCATTTGAAGCACAGTTTGCATATAATGAAATCACAAATCTGAAACTGTATATTCACAGGTTTAAAAAATACTTATGGATTCCCGGACCGCTTGGCCGGGCTGGAGCATCTGGCAGGAAGGCTGGGGCTAACTGCCCACTTGAGACCGGCCTGGGCAACAAAATGAGACCCTGTCTCTACATAAAATAATTTTTTAAAATCTTAGCTGGGTGTGGTAGTGTGGGCCTGTAGACCCAGCTACTCAGAAGACTGAGGTGGAAGGAACGCAGGACTTCAAAGTTGCAGTGAGCTAGGGTCACGCCACTGCACTGGCTCCAGCCTGGGCACCAAAGCAAGACCCTCTCTCTCTCTCTTTTTTTTTTTTTGAGATGGAGTCTTGCTCTGTTGCCCAGGCTGGAGTGCAGTAGTGCGATCTCAGCTCACTGCAAACTCCGCCTCCCAGGTTCAAGCGATTCTCCTGCCTTAGCCTTCCAAGTAGCTGGCATTACAGGCACACCACCACACCAGGCTAATTTTTGCATTTTTAATAGAGACGGAGTTTCATTATATTGATCAGGCTGGTCTTGGACTCCTGCCTTGGCCTTCCAAAGTGCTGGAATTACAGGCGTGAGCCGCCATGCCCACCACGAGACCCTATCCCTTAAAAAAAAAAAAAAAAAAAAAAAAACT
>PVKV010030426.1:0-22294 GCA_004027835.1 Alouatta palliata | reverse complement strand
CCAGGCGTGATGGCTCATGCCTGCAATCCCAGCACTTTGGGAGGCCGAAGCAGGCAGATCCTTGAGTTCAGAAGTTCGAAACCAGCCTGGCCAACATGGTGAAACCTCATCTCTACTAAAAACACAGAAATTAGCCGGGCATGGTGGTAGGCACCTGTAATCCCAGCTACTCGGGAGGCTGAGGCAGGAGAATCACTTGAACCTGGGAGGCGGAAGTTGCAGTGAGCAGAGATCACGCCACTGCACTCCAGCCTGGGCGACAGAGTGAGACTCAGTCTCAAAAATAAAAAACAAAAATTGAAAAATTAAAAAAATTAAAAGGGGACAATGGTGTTTAAAATATGGCCCAGTGGAGTAGAAGCCATAGAGAAACCAGACATATGTTCCCGTCCCAGCTCTGCCTCCCAAGAGCTGTGACCTAGGGAATGTAAGTTGATGAGTGAGGACCCCGGCTTCCTAGTCCAGAAAATCAGGGATCACCTCCTCGGATTTGCTGCCCTCCTGAGTTTGTTGTGAGAGATCAAATGAGATAATGAAGGTGGTGTCTGGGTTGGGAGGCACTACACCAATGTAAGGATTACTATTATTCGCCAAGACCCACCACAGCGCCTGGATTTCTCAAGAACATTGACGTTCCCCAGCAATTAAGTCAAATTAACATAATTCAAACAAAACATCTAATTTTAGCTATGTGAAACGATTCCCTCTCAACAGAACAGACACTTCTGCCTCTCATTCAAAGAATGCAATGCCAGAAAGATGTAGGAAGGAGACCAAACCATTCTGCCACAGGCCTTTTACCCAGGCAGGCAGCAGACTGTTCCGATTTTCACAACTGAAAGACGTGCTGCTGAACGGATTCTCTTTCATCCAGCCGTCCTGCTGGCCCGGCTCCTCGGCGCTTCCCCCAACGACTGAGAAGGCCCAGCCACCAGGGCAGCCCGCTCAGACCTTGGTCACAGCAACACTCGCTGGAGTGGGAATCAGAAGCCCTGGGGCTCATCCCACAGACCAGTCCTATGGCCTCAGTTCTGCCTGTAAAAGATGAGCAATAATGCCTCTTCTGCCTCCCTTGCTCAAAAGATTGTTTAAGGAGTTAATAATGATTATTACATGTGTCTGCATTTACTGCAAATTACCAGATTCATTCATTCAGCCAACAAGTTGTGGGGATAAAGGGGACCACGGTGCTGCCTCGGTGCGGTCTAGCAAGAACAACGAGCATTTAACCCAGGGAGCGGCAAACTGTACTCAGGGGCCAGGTCTAGCCGGCTGCCGGTTTTTTGCATAGCATGGGAGCTGAGAATGATGTTTACATTTTTCAGTGGTTAGGAGAAAAAAGGAAAACATTTTTTGATGTGTGAAAATTAAATGAAATTCAAATTTCAGTATCCATAAATAAAGTTTTATTGGAACATGGCCACGCTCATTTGTTTGTATATTGCCTGTGGTTGCTTTCATGCTGCGCTGACGGAGCTCAGTATCTGCAACAGAGACCGAAATATTTACTGCTAGGTCCTTCGCAGTAAAAGTTTGCCAATCTCTGATTGAAACAAAGCCATGAGTGAGATTATCAGTGTTAATGGAACACGGAAGAGCGAGCAATTATTTCTGTTTAGTAAAGTTGGGGAAGGCATCCCAGGAGTGATTTTTTCCTTCTGGACTTGAATGCTCAGCTGTGAGTCACAGGGAAGCGGCTGCCCTCACCCTGGGTCTGTTTCCTCATTTGTAGGGTGAGCAGGCTGTCTTTGAACTAAGGGCCTGTCCCACTGATAGGTCCTGCAATACTGCATGTGCCCCCAGGGCCAGATGTTTGCAGGGGGGCGCTGGTGTGGGCATCCACCAACGCCTGCAAACACCCGAGCTACGCAAGGCAGCCAAAGAGCACTAATTAGGGCACTGGGACGAGGAGCAGTTTGGAATAATCTATCCAGGACACATTTCCTTGCACCAGGTCCCAGAGAGGGCTCAGCTTCTGCATCCAAACGCAAGCTCCCTGGCAGACTTCTCCCCCAGCAGAGGCGCCTGGCAGGTCCTGAATAATTTAGCACTCTGCACCAGCAGCGCAGATCGGCACCTCCCATTACCGCAGGCTCTGCACTTTCCTGCCTTACGTGGTAGGGCCAAGGGCCATTTCCACGTGGAACAAAAGAACAGCGTCCCTCTTGTCTTCTCGGAGTTCCTCTCAGCTATTGCGCTCCAACAGCCATCGCTCGTAAGAGCTGGGATTTCTTGCCAGAGTACAGAGAGTTGGGCCTGGAGATCGGTTCTAGTGCTTGCTTTGCCACTAAAAATAGCTCTGTGATCTGGACAAGGCATTTCCTCTCTCCAGATGGCAGTTTCCTCATGAAGGGGATGGGGGATGAGATTCCCAAGGTCCCTTCCAGGAGGCTGTGGCTTCCAGTTCTACAGGTGAGAAAACAGAGGTCCAGAGATGTGCAGTTATTTTCCCAAGGTCACCCAGCCGCTTCCTGAGAGGCAGAGTCAAGACCAGCAGCTTTAGTTTCTAATGTTCCCATTCTAAGGCACTGCCCATACCCTGCCATGTGGTATGTACATATCCACGTCCCTGTCTTTATCTACGCCTATATGGGTGCCTATGTCCACATCTCTGTCTGTGGGATTGGTTCTGTTTTGGGAATACACATCTTCTGTACACAGGGGGTTTGGATGCCAATACAAGGTGGGGAGGCTATTTTATCTCACAGTAGAGAGAACCTTCCCATCAAGCTCTAGGCTCTGCGTCACATGCTTTCAAAACATTCTTTCTGCTTAGCCTTCTGCCTCTCCCGTTTCTCCTCTTCGGTATTTATTTCATTTTGTTTAATCCTTACAATAGCTCTGGAAGCAGTAAGTCAAGGTTGTTAAAATCAGGAGCTGGACAAATCCCAGCTCTGGCCCTCATCAGACATGTGACCTAGGCAAGGAACTTCACCTTCCTCAGCCTCCCAAGGTCCTCACCTATAAAACACCATCCCACACACCTGCCTGGCTTGTGAGGGCCAAGTGGACTTGAATGGGGAGCCCACCCTTCACAGATGGCCCTTGCCTTCCCTATCTCCTTTCACGGAGAGAAGCTCAGCCACGGGTGGCAGGGCCTGGCTCTTTTCCTGCTAGTAGCTGGGTGGGCAGTTGATAGACAAGAAAATGATATGAATTTCAAACTACAAACCCTATATCTGTCACCGCCTGCTTGTTATAAATCAGAACTTTGTAAAGAGACCATCCAAGCCTTCTCCCCACCTCTGCCACTGGGAAGTGGTGTGAAATGCACTTAATCTTCCTGAGACTTAGTTTTCTCCCATGTGAAATGGGAAACATGATACCTGCTTCTCCACAGGGCTGCTGGGAAGATCAACGGCATCATGCCCAGGGGAGCGCCTGGTGCCACTGAGCTCCATGTAACACTGAGGGTCACTGTCCACACGGCACAGGCCCCACTGCCCTGGGACTCCTAAAAGCCTGAGTTTCCGGGGTTCATGTACCCATACACGCATGCAGCCACAGTAGAGGTTCCAGCTCAATAGCAGCTCAAACCCAGCCATCACTTTCCTGGGTCAGTTCCCCGTTTCCCCTCCCCAGCCCCAGCTGAGCAGCTGCTGGAGAAAATGCAAAAGGTGTTCAGCACCTGGAGCTTCTATGACAACCAGTGAGGAATGCATCCCAGGGTGTGAGAGATGGGTACTGGGAGGCACCGAAACTGAAAAGGAACCTCAGCCAGGGTGAACCAAGAGACAGGTCTCCCCTGAGAATCCCGACTCCTTGGAAACAGAAATGGAAGAAGCTGGGGTTTACCAAAAATATCAAATTCACCGCTATAAGCCGAGCCTCTAAAAAGCCAGGGCTGTCTGACCCTGGTATCGTGCACCCCACAGAACATCAACAGTGCTCTGGACTGTGGGATTGCCTGAGGTGCTTTCCAGGAAAACAGACAGCCAGGGCTGCTTAGCCCCCTCTCCCTCTGGAGTCAGGGCCTCCACACTCCTCCAGGCTCCACAGAGGAGGCTGGCTGTGCCCGTGACCTTGAAAGCAACTTGGCGGTGTACGACAGGCCCAGTCACCGTGCACTGAAAACAGACAGCACTCTGCCTCCTGTGTGCCCTGCTCACCTGAGGCAGGTGCTCTCTGCCCTCCCCAAGGTCACTCTTTGTGGCCAACAGAAAGGGGCACCTCCTCTCTGGCCTCAGCCAGAGGTTTATAGAGTCACAGCGGTGCCTGATTACACAGGCTCAGCGAAAGGCAGTCTTCAAAAACACACATCCAAAAAACCAGCTCTGAGAACAAAGAGCGCAGCCCACACTCCCACAGCGCGTGTGGCCCCAGGCACTTCATCAGCACAGCCCCTCCCCGTATCAGCCCACGACAGGGTCAGCATGGGGACAATGAGATGCCAGGTGGAATGGGGCACTAATGAGGGGGGTGGTCTTTCGCCTGTCTGTTCACACTCATATGCCTTGCAGTCTGGTGCCACCGCCCATCCAGATTTCCCTTCAAGCGACCTTGGGCCTTGTAAGTCAGTTGGCATCTGGAACCATTCTGTCCTGTGGCCTTGTAAACCCACATAATCACAGAATAACAGGCACTGAGAAGGCTCTCATCTCTTTTTTTTTTAGGCAGAGTCTCACTCTGTTGCCCAGGCTAGACCAGTGTTCATGGCACAATCCTAGTTCATTGCAGCCTCAACCTCCTGGGTTCAAGTGATCCTCCCACCTGAACCTCCTGAGTAGTTGGGAATACAGGCACACACCACCACATCTGGCTAATTTTTAAAGTTTTTATAGAGACAGGGTCTTCCTATGTGGTCCAGGCTGGTCTTGAACTCCTGGGCTGAAGCGATCTTCCCGCCTCGGCCTCCCAAAGAGCTGGGATTACAGGCTTGAGCTACAGCACCTGGCTCCCCAGAAAGGTCTTAACAGTCCTCTAAGCTTAACCCTTCATTTTAGAGGCAGAGAAACAGAGGCTCAGAAGCAGGAGAGCCTCTGTGTCCAAAGCTACACAGGAGAGTCAAGAGGACTGGAACTCAGCCCAGCTCTCTATGGAGGGCAGATTCTCTTCATCCACGGCAGCATGGTTAATGCCCACGAATCAGAGGGAGTGGCAGAAACTCCTACGACTCAGATTGTTCTCAGGCTCAGTTAATGTCAGGGAATGCACTGGTTTCATTTCCTCACAGAGTCCATATCCTGAGTTGTTCTAGACTTCATTAAAGGCACCACTATGGCTGCATGCGGTTACTCACCCCTACAATCCCAGCACTTTAGGAGGCCGAGGGAGGCGGATTATGTGAGGCCAGGAGTTCAAGACCAGCATGGGCAACATGGTGAAACCCTGTCTCTACAAAAATAAAAAATGAGCCAGGCATGGTGGCACATGCCGGTAGTCCCAGCTACCTGGGGGGCTGAGGCACAAGAATCACTTGAACCTGGGAGGCAGAGGTTTCAGTGAGCCAAGAGCACGCCATTGCACTCCAGCTTGGGCAACCGAGTAAGACTCCATGTCAAATAAATAAATAAATAATAAAGGTGCCATTACCTTAAAGGGCCTGGGAAACTCCCTCAGCTAACATACAGTGGCAGAGTGGGATGGGATCTGGTCACCACCGCACCCAGTGTCCCTCAGTGTCACTTCTTCCATAGTATCTCAGACCCAGACTCAGGGAAGCTTCCTGGAGGAGGCGAAGCTTAAAGGATGAGTAGAGGCCAGGCACAGAGGCTCACATCTGTAATCCCAGAGCTTTGGAAGGCCAAGGCAGGATGATCACTTGAGCCCAGGAGTTGGAGACCAGCCCGGGCACCAAAGTGAGACTGTCTCTACAAAAAATTTAAAAAATACCCAGGTTTGGTCGTGCATGCCTGTAGTCCTAGCTACTCAGAGGCTGTGTTGGGAGGATCGTTTGAGCCCAGGAGTTCAAGGCTGCAGTAAACCATGATCATGCCACTGCACTCCAGCCTGGGAGACAGAGTGAGACCTTGTCTCAAAAATAAACCAACAAACAAGGGATGAGTGAGAATTAGGCTGAGTTCTAGAGAGGGAGCGGCTTGCATAATGTGCAGCGAGGGAGCCCAGCAAATCCTAGGAACACGGGGAGGGTTGGAGAGGGGTGAGGTGCATTGGTCCGCAGTAGAGAAGGGTCTGACTTCACCCTCAAGGCAGTGGAAAGCAACTGAAGGGTTTTAGGAAAGAAAGTGACAACTATCACATTTGTGTTTGAAAAAAAGGGAGTTCTCGCTGCAAGACGAAGGAGGCAGGGACTGGAGGAGGCAGGGAAGCAGTGTAGACTCCAGCAGCAATGAGGAGGGTGAGTTCACTGGAGCTAGCCTTAAAAGTTCTTCCTGAAGACTCTGATGATGGTGCTCGGCACAGAACCATAAAGTACATTTTTTCCATTTGTGTCTTGTAAGTCCTGTGTGGGGCAGTATCGCCACCTGGGTTTAAAGTGCTAACATTCAGCCACACCGGCTATAGTCCAGGTGTCCTTCAAATGTAGATGTGTTCAAGAATGAAATGACACATGTGACCGGCAAGAAGACAATATTTTTTTTTTTAAAGACAAACAGTTTAACTATGGTTTGCTCTGCCTAAAGCTGATACTGCAGTTAAGGTTAACGGCTCAAGAACTTGGTACTAACACCCCGGTTTCCAGATATTGCTCCGTGTTGGCGGGCAGGGGCTGGGTCCCTTGCATTGTGTGTTATCCCAAATCAGAGGAGACTTGCTGGTTGGATCCGTCACACGCATCCCTGCCCAAGGCTTTCCAGGCTAGACAAGCTGTGGAAGGGCCTTTCCTGCTTACCGGCACCGTGCAACCTGAGATCAGCAGGGAAACAGTCTCCTCTCCAGAGTGTGGTCAATGGCAGAAACCAAAGCAGCGCTTGCAAATGGCATTACAATGAATTGCCCAAATCTCTACGCCGCAGGAGAAGCTACGGTCTCCATAAATTCCGTGCAACTCTACAGATGTTTCAGACTTTGAAACTTGCCTGACAGGCTGTTTCTGATTCTTCGCTCTGAGTTTCAGATCAGGTTCACATTTCTTCCAAGTCTTTTAAACTCATTTAAGAAACTGGCAGCAGCCTGTAATCCCAGCATTTTGGGAGGCCGAGGCGGGCAGATTACCTGAGGTCAGGAGTTGGAGATCAGCCTGGCCAACATGGAGAAACCCCATCTCTACTAAAAATATAATAAAAAATTAGCTGGGTGTTGTGATGGTCACCTGTAATCCCAACTACTCAAGAGGCTGAGGCAAGAGAATTGCTTAAACCCGGGAGCCGGAGGTTACAGAAGCCGAGATTGTGCCATTGCACTCCAGCCTGGGAGACAGAGCGGGACCCCATCTCAAAAAGAAAAAGAAAGAAAGAAACTGGCAGCAATACTAGAGTAGTTGAGTACTATTTGGCATTTGACCTGAAAGGCTAACACTGTATTTATTTGGGTTTTTTTGTTTGTTGGTGTGTTTTTAGACAGAGTCTCGCTCTGCTGCCCAGGCTGGAGTACAGTGGTGCAATCTCTGCTCACTGCCACCTCCACCTCCCGGGTTCAAGCGATTCTCCTGCCTCAGCCTCCCAAGTAGCTGGGATTACAGGCATGTGCCACCACGCCCAGCTAATTGTATTTTTTTAGCAGAGACAAGGTTTCACCATGTTGGCCAGGATGATCTCAAACTTCTGACTTCGTGATCCACCCGCCTTGGCCTCCCAAAGTGCTGGGATTACAGGATTGAGCCACCGCACCCGGCCTGTATTTAAATTAATAAATACAAGGTGAGAATTTAGCCAAGTGGGATGGGACTTTCACTTTTTAAGTCTCATTCAGGATTAAAGACGAAAACTCCAAGGACCACATTTTTTAAGTCTTCATCTATTTATCTATTCAGGGCTCAGGTGCAGACATGTGTTTCTCTCTGTCACCCACCCCCAGGTCCACAGCCTGCTGGTGTCTTGGATTTTATGGGCAGCTCCAAGGTGGGTATGGGTGGGAGCTGAGGTACTGCCCTGGCATTTATCAAGTGCTTACTATATGCCAGTTACTTTCCATATATTAAGTCATTCAGTCCTCCTAACAGCCCTGCATGGCTGTGGGGAGGGTTATTATTCTCTCCACTTTAAAGATGACAAAACTGAGACTGCTTGCTGAAAGCCACCTAGTAAACACCTGATTCCATCTCACTCCACAGGCCACAGCTCTTCATTACTGCTTTGACTTCACCAATGACCTCCTGATGCACGCTAAAGCCCTGCTGATGCTCTGGCCCCTTGCCCAAGGGCATGCTGGAATAGTATGGGACAGGGGACCCCAACCTCATCTAGGACTCGGGAGGAGGCAATGTTTCAATTGCGTTCTGATGGAGGACTTGACATTGATGCTGGAGGCCAAGAATGTGGGACACAGGAAGATCTAAAAGCAAGTGAAAGCACGTATTTCCAAGTATCAGCGTACAGCCCAGTGCCGGATGCAGGAAAGACAGCGGTAAGACACGAGACGCAGCTAGGGAGTAGATTTAGGGGGTGGCAGGGAGGAAGTCCTGTTAACCAGCCTGGACTTCATCCTAAGGGCAATTAGGAAACCACTGAAGGATTGAAAGGAGGGAGTGTCAGGATCTGATTTGCATTTTTGGAAGATCCCCCTGGCTGCAGAAGGGAGTATTAGACCCAACACACACATATTTTCAAGTTGGTTTACAATGGAAGGCTTCACATGCCAAGACCCAACTGCCCAGGCTCCCGGGGGCCACGCTTCAGCTCTACTTCGAGCCAATACATTCCGTTACCCACTTGGCTCTGGTCCACAGCACCTTGGAATCCTTTACTGAGGGTGTGGCAGCAGCTATAAATTCCAGATTTCATCTCCAGAAGACACACAGGCAGAGAAAGCCCTGCTACCCGCTTAGTGAGGCGGGGCATCCTCTGCTTTTTCTCTCTGTATCTCAAGAACTTGTTTATTTTTAACAATTGTTTTCTTTTCTTCTTTTCTTTCCTTTTCTTTTTAGAGACAGGGTCTCACTCTGTCACCCAAGCTAGAGTGCAGTGGCACCATCAGAGCTCACTGCAGTCTCAAACTCCCTTAGGTTCAAGCAAATCTCCTGCCTCAGCCTCCTGAGTAGCTGGGACTACAGGCATGCTACCACACCTGGCTTATTTTTTTTAATTTTCTTAGTTTTTGTAGAGACAGTGTCTCGCTATGTTGCCCAGGCTGGTCTTGAGCTCCTGGCCTCAAGCAATCCTCCTGCCTCAGTCTCCCAAAGTGCTGGGATTATAGGCATGAGCCACTGCACCCAGCTTATTTCGAGCAATTATTAAAAATACAGAAAAGAATAAAAAAGAAATGTAATCACCCAGAAACACACATGACAAAGATGACCACTGCTCACACAGTATGTATTTCCCTGTCTGATAACATGTTACCTGGCTACTCTGGCCTTGAGTCTTCCTGGTCTATTTCATGTATATTTTATATACAAGTGCATATTGTGTCAATTGAAAGTGAATATAATACAACAACTGAAGCATATTCCTATTTTCAATTAAAAGTATATTCTTCAAAACATTGTAAGCATGTTTTTAGTGAATGCAGAATATGTCACCACATGGGTGATGGCACCCAAGTCCTGTCTTTAAGAGCGGCTGGGTCCTGCTCCCTGAGCCCACCTCCAGCCAGTGGGGACCATCAGCGTCCTTAGACCTAACACCCTGTCGGCTTGGTTTTGTGTATGTTTCACACTTAAAGCCAATGCTTAGAAGCTCTGTGTTCCAGGGCCTTGCTGGAGGTCACAGACTTGAGCCAACTGCCAGATCTTCCCACTGCAAGCCGAGCAGCTGCCCCTGCTGTTGAGGATGTTTTCTATGAGCTCTCTCCCTCTATCAGGCGAGAGCCCCAGGAAGCCACCTATGCCACATGCCAAGAAGGACTCACTATCTTCCTCCTAACCCATCCCCCTCCTCTTTCCCAAGCTCAATGGAAAGCACCAACTAACTGCCCGAACGCCAAGTCAAGAAGGGGCCCCGGCTGGCATCTGACCATCTGTACACACCCATACACACACTTACATATGTACATTTGTATGCAAATGTGATATTGCACATTGGAAACTACTCAGATCACACAACTTTTAGGGGCAGGCGACAGGACCATGGAGATGCAAGAGCCAGGAGAGCTGCCGAGCAACAGCTCATCCGTTCACATCATCCTCATCACATCATCTCCGCGCCTGGCTCCGTCTGGGACAGGCCTGGGAAGCATCCACATAAAAAGCTAGAGTCCCAGATAACAGGAAAAACAGACAATCATGGCAGAAATGCCATCCCTCCGTATTGACTAGCGTCTGCACATTATGAAATGATTATATAGAGAAGATGTTGACTTAATGACGTGGTTAACAGAGAATCTCCAAACTGAGGTTAAGGGGAAAGTTAACCTGTTACGAGACAGACTAGCCAGATACAAAGCAGAAACCCCAGGATTCCATTTTCACCTGCTGTTTCGTCTGAACTCTTATGTTAACCTCAGGGCCCAGATGGGGTCCTCAGCTCCAAGATATTCAGAGGGGCCTTGGACACCCACGTTCCCACTGGAACCAGAGGCCACAGGCTTTGCCCTACGCTCTCCATCCTCTGCCTGAGGTTACTTCCACCTCTGGCAGCTTTCCCAATAATTTGTAAGTCCTTCCCTTCAAAGAAGGAAAAATATTTCAGTTTTTTAATTGTTTTGTGGAGACTGGGTCTCACTATGTTGCCCAGGCTGATCTTGAACCTGGCCTCAAGTGATCCTCCCATCTCAGTTCCCAAAGTGCAGGGATTACAGGCATGAGCCACTGCACCCAGATAGGAAGGGAAAGATATCTTCAGCTTTGACTCTTCTCTCAGTGCCTAGAATAGCTCTGAATAACCTAAGGGTGCAACCAATACCTGGGGAGGTAGCCCAGTGCCATGGGCTATGAATAAGCTTTAGAGTCAAGGGCATCTGGGCTAGAGCCCGAGCTCTGGGATTACCAACCTATTGAGTGACAGAGCGTGACAATGCATGTCATGCATGTGAAACACTAGAGACCCCCCAATAAGTGCAGGCACCTCCCTTGATAAAGAACTTTTTTGGCAAGTATCATTATCAGTGCTTGCCAACGGATGCAAAAGCAACTGGACACGTACTATTTCCTTAGCGAAAACACAGGGAAATCTTTGAGGAGAAGAATCCAGTCACACTGGAAGCAAAAGAGAAGGGAAAAAAATGGTTCTCTCTTTTTTTTAATTGGCTGGCCATTAAGTCTTTGCTTTCGCTTTTCGTGTCTCCAATGCAAGTTTTCATTTCTTGGAGAATGTGCTGTGCTTTGTACACCTAAGATCCAAAGAGTCTCCGCCAGAGGAGTCTGGTCTCCCCACGGCAGCACACGTTCCATTATCTGTGATAGTTCATACCCAGATTTACTACCCATGGATCTAACAGCCATAGGAGTCTCAGGAAAGTTAGGAAGCCCTTTTATGTTCCCCTCTGATAGACAGCACAGACGCCACACAGGACTTCAATAAAGTTTGCAGGTATCCAAGACCACCTGGAAGTTATCGACAGAACCCGTGCAGATTACTGAACAGGTATGCAATAAAAAATCCTGTTCAAATAGAAAATTCATGTTTTTCCTGAAAATGAAATGAAGATATGATATAAAGTATCCTTCCCTGATTTCCCAATACTGAAAGAATAACAAGCTGGCCTTCCCCAGCAAACCTCAACACTTTGCAATGCCAGGCATGCAAATGTCAACACTTTGGAAGGCCAGGCATGAACTTTGGTAGAGAATTTATTAGAAAGAAGAACTTTATGAATAATCATTATGTTATCAACTATAATCCCTTAAACACATGAGAGTTTAAAATTTTACAAAACACACTCTCATTTATTATCTCATTTGATCCTCATCCCTATTTTACAGATGAGCAAACTGAAGCTGGAAGAAATTCAGAGGCTTATTCATGCATAGCTGATACATGTAAGAGCTCAAACTGGAACCTGGGCAGCCCACCCCAAGCCTAGCATTCTGTAGAAGGTGGACTTTGAGCTTTCCAAGAACCAGAAAGTGAGATAGAGAGCCAGGCAAAGCTGATTTGCCTTTCTCAAACAAACAAACATTGGCTGGGTTCTGGTGCGATGGCCCACGCTTATAATCCCAGCACTTTGGGAGGCCAAGGCAGGTGGATCGCCTAAAGTCAGGAGTTTGAGAACAGCATGGCCAATACGGTGAAATGCAGTCTCTACTAAATATACAAAAATTAGCTGGGTGTGGTGGCGCATGCCTGTAATCCTACCTACTTAGGAGGCTGAGGCAGGAGAATCATTTGAACTTGGGAGGCGGAGGTTGTAGTGAGCCAAGATTGTACCACTGCACTCCAGCCTGGGTGACAGAGTAAGACTCCATCTCAAAAAAAGAAAAGAAAAAAAAAAAACAATGACAATAAATTTTATTTCAGTCAGAATAATTCAAGGTGGGGAGAAACGGTAGATTTACTTGGTACTAATTCTTTATGGGTACTGGCTCTCTGAAAATCCAAAAGAACAACTAAGAAAAATACCTGTACTGTTAAATGTAGCTTTTCTATCAATTCAGCCATAGATATGTAGTGAATGGTTACATACAAAGACTCAAGTGTTGGCTTCAAAGCACTTATAATTTAGTAGAAGAGATAAAACAGGAACTTGTGTGTGTGCGTGTGTGTATGCGTGGAAAGCACAGAGAGAGCCATGCGGTGGGGGTAGGGAGGGGGCAGCTATGAAAGGTTTCTTGCAGGTGACAGTGATGGGCTTTGACATTGAAGGAGGAAGAAATCAATGACAGGATCGCCTATACAAAGGCGTTGCCGAAGCAGACACAGGGGCAAGCTAACACAGATAAAGAGTACCTGAACGTAGGACACACTTGCCACGCTTGCTCATTTGTTTTGCAAAAACGGGGAAGAAGCCTCGGATGGGTTTTTTTTTTTTAAGTATTGCCACATTGAGAGGAGAGAAGAACTGGCGAGCCAGCAGCCTTTGCTGGGGCGGGCCAAAGAAACAGGGAGACACTGGAGGCTGGCTCATGTCCCCTGCCCAGGGAGGTGGCTTGCTCCAGGCTCTGAATTTCGGCGCTGCTGCCCCTGCTCTGAGACAGTCCAGCACTACATGGTTTGCGCATCACTTGATCCTCACAGCTGCCCCTCATAGAGGTGGAGCAGCAGCCAAAATTCAGAGTGTAATATCTCGGCCCTCAAGACCCTGCTCTTCTGGTCTAGCCTATGGCTGGGAAGTGAGGAGAGCTCCTGGGAACAGCCCCCACCGCTGCTACCTCTGCAGCAGGGAGGGAGGAGCTGGACTGAAAAATGGAAAGGAGGCAGGCTGGGAAAATTCCCACATCTTCAGCCACTGCCGGCGCCTCCCAGAGCTCCAGAGAGGCAGGCCCACCTCCATTTCTTGAGGCTCCCAAGGTACTAAAATAAGAAGGAACGCTAAAGCAGGGATACCAAAGGTGTGATATGTTTTAAAGGCTTACAACAAAGAAACAAACGCTCTAATAATTCACATGCAATACAACATAAGTATGCTAATTAAAAGCCAAATTGAGTCTATACATATAAATGTACATTCATGCCGGAACATATATCAGTGAAATGGTTTAGCAACAGGACCCAGACTAAAGATGTGTGGTGAGCACTGTTCTCTTTCAATTCTGTCAGCGATCTCTTGGATTGAATTTATAAACCCTTTTGGAGATAACAGCAGAAGTTGAAATTTGAGGCCCTCTGCAAATGAGAGCCATGGGCCAACATGATTCTAATGCTTAACTTCCCTCCTCCATTCCACTTTCCCCACCTCCAGACCCAGCAAGCCTCCTTGTCAACCCTCCAGTCTCACGCAGGTGCCCCCCACCCCAAATCTCCCCTGTGATTCCGATCACTGGATCAACAAAAAACCCCTCTGCTGTCCAGGAGCAGGACCTCCTCCTGCTGAGAGTGGAAGGCTGCGGGCTCTTCAGTTACTGCTGCGTAGACTGGAAAGACCGACAGAGCTGCCTGCACAGCTAAGTGGCAGAGGCCACTCTCCACTCCTGGGCTTTCTTTTCTCTTTTCCTGCACTCTTCCTCCATCCTTTATGAGTGCCTGGCTCTTGGGACCCTGTGCAAACACTGTTGTTACAAATGCCTAAAACCACTTGACATTTAGTGTAGCAGAGACCTTGCAAGGAGCTGACTAGATGCTCAGTGGTGGAATTCACTGCACCAAAAGATTAGATGGTTCCACTGCCTGCCTACAAATCTCTACTGCTTTCCAAATGATTAGAAAAGGAAAAAAATATCAAGCTTTCTCCAGATGCCCCCAAAAGACAGTCAGTCAAAGGGTGTATTGTTCATCGGAACACATGCCTGCAACCAAGACATCTGGGCAAGCAGAGATGAATATTATATTAATTCACTCATTCAACCATTCACTCCACAAACATCCACTGCCTGCCACTTGTGTCAGATACTGAGCTAGGTGTCAGGTACCCAGGTATGAATAGGACATGGTCTTTCCTTTCACCATCAGAGCATGAAGTAGGTGAACATAACTAGGGACAAAGAGAGAGCTGAGTAGACACTACCCTGGGGTCTCGCGGTGCTGAAGGTAGCAGGCTTAGTGTGAGCCTGTCACTCAGGGCCAAGGCGTCAGCCCTCCTCTCTCCCTATCCACTCTCCTTCCGTGAATTCTGCCCTCTTCCATCCTCCGCCTTACTTTTCCTCCCACCTCTCTGTCCTCCTCTCCTCCTACCCTCAAGTTCTGGGTAAACATAAAAAGCACACACATTCTTATGCCTAAGGCTCCCTGAGTCCTCGAAAGCTGTCATTCTTAATGCAAATGCCTGCTTTACACACCCTTTGCAATTTATTTCCATTCCAACCTTCAAAAGCAGGGAGACTTATCAGTAAATATCATCAACGCTGGATTTTTTTAAGCTGCAGCTACAATGGCAAGTGCCTGCCGAGCTCGGTTCTGCGCACGCACAGCACTGAATGGAAGCCCCATGAGAAGCAGGCACTGTGGTACTGCTAGAGCTCCAGAGTTTAGCTCAGTTCCCTGTGTCGAGGTGGCTTCTATCTGTGTCAGCCAGTGCGTCACAACACCAGCCTCCTCCACCTCCCACACACAGCACCCCTTAGCAAGCGCCTTCCCACACAGTATCATCAACTGTAAAAACTGCAACCGTCGCCAAAGTTACAACCGCAGTTATTTCTACAAACGGGAGAGGTGCGGTTCTGCTCAGTCAGTCCCTGGTAAGTAGGTTAGCCGTGGGACAAACACCTTTCCTTTGAGTAAATGCAGAACGCCCTTGGCTCAGCTATCCATCCACACAAGAAGCCAGTATCTGGGAATAAAATGTTTGTCTGCGTGTATGAAGTTCCTTCTGCATGCTGGCATAAGAAACGGAAGCTGGTTCTACACACCCTGCAGTCTGTGTGAGCAGCTGTAAACTCCTCAGCTGTCTGATTTTAATACACTTCACCTTGAAAAATTGTCTCATTCGTGGAAAATGGCTTAGTTAGACTTCACCTTATGTGAACCTTCGAGTTAGCCCTATGCCCTCTGCCTCCCAGGCCCCGAGTAAGCTTTCCTCAAATGCTCCTTTCTGCACTGCCTCCCTCACCTTTCCCTCTAGAGCCTTCCACCTGCTTGTGATTTTCGATTTTGCTATAAATTTTAACTCTATTCTCTGAGATGGCCCTCAAGACCATCCCAATGGCTGAGAAAACTCACAGCCCTTACAAAATATGAACAAAGCATCCCTACATCCCACCCCATACCATCTGCCCCGCACCCAAGAATCAGTCCTAAGAGTTTGCGTCATTGCTATCACTTTAAATGAAGATTTCCTTATCATTGTATTAATCATAGCACCCAGGATACTGCATAAAATAATGAAAATCTGAATGGAAGATTTTTCAACGCTTACTGACGCAGTATGCTGCAAACGGCTAGTAAAACAAGATAACACCATTGGGGAGAGGAATATATTAAATATTATCATCCATCACCAAAAAAAAAGAGAGAAATGAGGTTTACCACAAATGTAAACATTAAGACCAAAGAAGCAAAAAGAATATTGCAATCCCCACTTTTATATGTGTGTATTATACACATTCAGAATTCAGAGTTATATTAAAGGGAGTTTTCGCAGAATGGAAAAGAATCACAGCAGAGGGGGAGGGAGAGGGTTTTTTGACTATTTTCAAAAAATGATTTTTGGTGTTGGGAGCAGCAAGGAGGAAGCTTGGGAGAGAGAGGTGGATGAGAACACTGAGTGAGCAGCTCGAAGAGGAGCGCCTTGGCTCCAAAAGCAGGAGGCAGGAATGGAAACACAGAGCACTCCTTCCCAAGAAGTTTACATTCACGCCAAGAAAGTGGGTGAACATCGATCGCCACGTTGAGCCAGACTTCCCCTGCCTGACTCACAAGACAGGCTCTGGTATTTTAGATTCCAGCAGAGGGACCTGCGGAGATTCTCTCTTTTGGTGGCACGAACCCAAACTCTGATTCACCATCATTTTGGGAAAGGCCCCTTTTTGGTCCTCTAAAGGGGTGGCGCCTTTGTGAAACTACTGTTTCCACACAAGATGGCAATCCCTCAAGAGAGGTGGGGACATCAGTCTCTGAAGGGTACAGGAAAGCCTAGAAAGTGTGGGTTACTTCCTCTAAAATCAGAGAACATCTCTAGGAACAGGCTGGATGTTGGTCTGCTGACCAACTGTCGAGGGGTGTGTGGTCCCCAGGCAGCTTGCTCACCAATGCTCTGCTGCCAGCCACAGGCTCCAAACTTCTTTCTCAGAATGAGACAGTTTCAGGGAAAGAACACATGTTTACTTCTCAACCAAGGCCAGAGCCTCTCCCTGGAAGCCTGAGGGACCCCACTCCCTACCAGGGAGCCCTGCAGACTGGGCCCCACATCGACGACTTCTTCGGGTGAAAATGGCTCTCCTGAAGCTGGAGTTCAGCATCTCTGACTCCCAGAATTACATCCACGTACTTTTGGCCTCCTCCACGGCTCTAAGACGCCCTGACTGCTGTCACCCTCCCTTCACCATCAAAGGTGTTTCTGACCTAAGGTGCTTCTCAAGGTGCTTTGATCAGGGGTAAGAGGACCCCAGACCCGAAAAGGAAGGGCTAAAAGCAGCAACAGTTGCCTCACGGGGTCTGGGTCTTTGCGGGCCTATCTTGTGTCGGCACCCCGACACAGAAATGCCCAGAGTACCTGCCCATGGGCAGAGCTGATCTCTGACCAGGCCTCTGGGCCAGGCTGGAGCACCCGTGCCTGGCTCTCAAAGGAACTTCCCCTCCCTGCCATGGGTGCCTCATTTTGAGTGACCTGAGCATAGGATGCTGCCAAATGTCCCGGGGAGAGGAGAAGGCGCCTTCTTTTCTGCTGCCAGATCCCGAGGGTCAGGAAAAGTGCACCCTGAGAAGGGTCAAGGAAGGGCAGGAGCCCCACTTTCGTTCAGAGACACCTGGGAAAGACGTTCTCAGCGCCAGAGTGGGTCACCGGGAAGGGGGGGACGCCGGGCAGAGCTGCCCTCCCCCCAGCCTGGAGCCGCGTTTACACAAACCAGGTCTCCTGGAAAGCCAGCGGGGGCGACGCGCCGGAGCAGGGCAGCCAAGGACAGGAAAGTTGATCCCAGAGCCGCGTGGGCCTGCTGGGCGCTGTCCACGGTGCTGAAAGGTCTCCGAGGGCCGCGGGCTGGCGGCTTTTGCGCGCCCTCAGCCTCCCGGCCACCCGCTCTGCCCTTCCAGCCTCTCGCCCTGTCCCCTTCCCGGCCGCGCAGAAGCCTCCGTCCCTCCTCTGCGCCCGCCGAGTCTTCCCCGCTCGGGTGCCGCCAACTCCGTCGCACCGGGCCCCGCGCCCCACCGCGTCCCGGGCCGCCCGGCCCCTGCCCCCAGCAGCCACTTCTAGGCGCGGCGGCCGCGAGGCTTTCGCCGCCGCCCCCTCCTACCTTCTTCTTTCGGTCACGGGAGCGGTTTCTCCGCTTCCTGTTGGATTCCTCCTTCTCCTTCTGCTCCTGGAGGGCCTGCGCCTCGATGTCTTTGATTTTCTTCAGCTGTTTGGCTGCTTGAGCCATGGCGGGTCACGGTGCTCCCGTCCCCGCCTCCCGGACCCCTGGCGTTCCGCGATCCTGTCGGTGAGACCCCCCGAGAAGGGGAAGGGGTCTCTGCTTCGCAAAGGGGACAGAGTCCGTGCGCGCCGCGGGCGGGCTGCCGCGGGGTCGCGGGAAGGGGAAGGCGGCTCCGGGCGCGGAGAGCGTGGCGCGGCTGCCCGCGGCCCGGGATGGCGCTGCCGCCGCGGCCGGAGCTCGCTCGGCGGCGCCCGGGACGGGCTCTGGGCTGGGCCCTCCGCCTCCCTCCCTCTCCTGCGGCGGCAGTGGTGGCGCGGGGGGGCGGGGGCGGGGAGGCGGCTCGTACTGCGGCGGCGGCGGCTGGCGGCGAACGGCCGCTGAGGGGGCGGACTCGGGCACTCAGCGCGGGAAGGCCCGGGGGCCCGGCCGGCGCGGCGAGACTAGACGCACGGGGCGTCCGCACGGGGGCATGGCGAGCGCCGGGCTTCCGCCTCTGCAGAGCCCCGCGCCGTCGGGCGGCGGGAACAAAGCGGACGCTCTACCCGGGTCCCGCTGCAGGCCGCAGGGCCAAGCCTGGGAAAGAAGGGTGGCTGCGGCGGGCGGCGCGTCCCGCGCCCGGGCGACCCGGCGGACCAGCGCGCCTGGCGGCGGCGAGCGCAGCAACATCGCGGGCGCGGAGGCTTGGCCCGGAGGGCGGGCGGCAGGGGGCGGGGGCCGGGCCTGGGGCGCCCCCGGGCGGCAGCCGCTGCGGGCCCGGACGCGCCACCCACGAGCCCGCGCCGCGGTCCCGCCCAGGGCGCCCTCAGCGCGGGACGCGCGCCTCCGTGGCTCCCTGGGGAAGAGCCCGTTCCCCGCGCCGCGCACTGGGAGCTTGATTTGCCCCCTTCAGACCATGTGGGCCTTTTTATTTGCATATTTCCCAATTATAGATGAAAACATGTCCAGGATCAAGAGAACTGTTTTCCTTTGAGCCCTCTTGGGACGGAGTGGAACTAGGTCCCCGCTCCAGGCCCGTCCTCACCCCCATCCCCGGCGCTCCCAGGCACCCCTCCCTGGGGACACCGCCTGCACCCGTGCCCTGCGGGGAAGAGCCGCACTTGGGTCTGCAGCCCCAGAACAGCCTGGGGCTGGCGGAGGGGGCCTGGGGCTCAGCCAGCCACTCCGTTACGCGGCACTGGGGCCAGTCTGGGGCCCCTGGCTAGGGAGCCACCGCCCACCCAGTCCCTCCCCATCCCGTGGGACGAGCTCTTCTTCCACAAACGGCTAAGGAGGGAGTTGTGAAAAACAATATTTGAGACTTAGAGAAGAGTTATTATGAAATAGTCTGCCTCCTTCTGCCTCCCTTAAGCGGAGGGCTTGCTGTAGACATTTACCCAGCCAGACTAGAGCCGAGAAAGAAGGCGTCTACCAAGCTGCTGAGAACGACATCCTGGGGTCTGTGAGCTGGGCTCCAGGCTGTGCATACTTGGGAGCGACTGGGCCTTGCCTCTGACCCCTGCAGCCTGCAAGCGCTCCCTCACTGGACCTCCCCCCACCTCTCCTACCTCTGCCCCTCTATCCCCTCTCCACCTGCACTCCTCTGTCAGAAGCCTTGTTTTGAAGACGATTTCCCAGGGCTGGGTCCTGGACTGAGGTCTCCTCACTCTAGACGCAGTGCAAGTCACAGATCCCAATTCCATATGGAATTTAAATTTGCAACTAGCCATATTTTTAAAAAATTTTTAACGAAACTGATAAAACTAATTTTAATAACATTATAATTCAATATATTCAAAATATTTCATCAACACACAATGGATTTATTATGAATAGGACATTTTACATTCTTTTACTAAGTTCAATATTCGGTGTGTATTTCACCCGTAGGACACATCTACATTCAGACCCGACACATTTTAATTGCTTAAGAGTTACATTGGACTAGTGGCTACCCTGCTACCCAGCGCAGCTCTAGACGGTCTCCCCAGGCCAACTCAGCCCTGGCCTGGGCTGTAATCAACCCGCCCACAAAGCACATATTTTATCTCCAGCACAGCCCTCTTCCCTGAGCACGGGCCCCGCGGCCACCGCTCCCCTGGGCCTCCTCACAGTCATGCCTCCATGCCCTCTGGCCACCCACCTATCCACCCTCCACTGCAGGATGGACTGCACTTCACAGATCTGGCTATTGTCACTTCTCTATTTAGCATCCTTCCTTTTTGCTCCTGAAGATCAGAATCTGTTACATGGCCTACGAGGACCTGAATGATCAGGACCTTCGTCCCCTCTGACTCATCTCGCCCAGGTCTGCACTGGTCCCAGTGCTCCAGCCTCAGCAGCTCTTCAGCAGGTCCATGTTGTCCCTTTACCAGGTTGTGTCCTTGATGGCCCCTGCACAGACTGCTCTGCGTCCTCTCCACCCCCATCCCCAGTCTAGCTAACTCCAACTCACTCATATTTCACAGCGGTCTTCTCTTCCCCCGGGGCCCCAGACTGGCTCTATCTTCTCATGGTAACGTCATGTGTGCCTCCTTCATGCCACATGTAGTTTTACATTGGTGTGATTGATTGGATTCATGTAGCTCTCCCACTAGATTTGAAGCTCCATGAGGGAAGGGGTAGTGTCTGGTTTTGCTCACTATTGTATCTGCAGCACTTGCATTGTGCCTGACATAGCAGGGGCTCGATAAACATGTGTTGAAGAAATCCAGAGGTCTACTGTGTCCTGGCTTAAGGAATAATCATAAAAAATAGCTGCATTTCCATTGCACCAAGCATTATCACCATTTTACAGATGGGAAAGATGACGCACAGAGAGGCTGAGTAACTTACTCAAAGTCACACAGCTAGTAAATAGTGGAGCCGCCTGTAATCCCAGTGCTTTGAGAGGCTGAAGCTAGAGGATCACTTGAGCCCAGGAGTTCAAGACCAGCTTAGGCAACATAGTGAGACCTTGTCTCTACAAAAAATAAAATTAAAACAATTAGCCAGGCATGGTGGCTCATGAGTATTGTCCCAGCTACTCAGGAAGCTGAGGTGGGATAATCACTTTAGCCCACAAGTTTCAGGCTGAAGTGAGCTATGACTGCACCACTGCACTCCATCCTGGGTGACGGAGCAAGACACTGTCTCTAAAAATAAAATAAAAATAAAAAACAGCAGAACTAGAACTTGAATCCTGAGAGGCTGGCTGTGGAGTCTTAACTGTTGCACTACACTAAGTCACTCTGTTTTCCTATTTATAAACAAGAATGCTGATATTACCTCCTTTGAAGTATTGTCAGGAGGACGAGGAGAGAAAGAGAATATGAAATCTTTCAGTAAAACATAAAGTTCTGTACAGAGCATCAGTTTCTTCATGGATTAGTTTGTGTCTGAGGCTCCTTCAGCCCCAGGACCCTGATTCCTCCTGTAGATCTAAGTCTTTAGAGAAGTCTTTTGAAAGTTAGAAAAAAAAATCACTCTGACTCAAAGGGAATATATTATCTTTAAGGAAAAGCAGACAGCACTTGGTAGATAGGGAGGTCCTGCCTGATTCCCCCTCAAATCAACACTTAGAGTGGTGGCTGTGGCCCTGAATATTCAAAATTCTCATTTGGGGTACAGTAAAAGTCCTGTTCATGTCCCCAGTCTACTTGTGAGGTAGCTCCCCTGTTTCCTATTATATATTAAGAAGATTTCAGGCTGAGAAAGAGAAAGTGGGAATGTAATGTTGAAGCCATGGTCTGAAGCCTCCAACAGGCTAATCTGGACACCATAAGAGTGATAATGAAATGGTGGGTGCTCTAGCTGCGTTCCTACCAAAATGAAGGACCAGGGCAACGCCAGCATCTCAGCAGCCAGAGGCGCTTCCTCACTCTTGTTCAGAGGAAAGGCGACACAATCCTTCTTGACACTCCCCATTGCAACAGACCATCATCATCATCATCACCAGCATCCTCATCACCACCACAACCATCATTACCATCATCACCATCACCAGCATCATCATTACCATCATTCCCATCATCATCACCATCATTATTATCCCCATAATCATCACCATCACCATCAGCATCCCCATCATCCTCATCATCATCATCACCATCACCATCACCAGCATCACCATCACCAGCATCATCACCATCATCATCCCCATCATCTTCATCATCATCCCCATCATCATCATTACCATCATCAGCATCACCAACACCATCATCATCCCCATCATCCTCATCA
>PVKV010030425.1:0-22294 GCA_004027835.1 Alouatta palliata | reverse complement strand
TTTTGAGACAGAGTCTCACTCATCACCAGGCGCCAGGCTGGAGTGCAGTGGCGCAACCTCGGCTCACTGTAACCTCCGCCGCCAGGGTTCAAGCAATTCTCCTGCCTTAGCCTCCCGAGTAGCTGGGAGTACAGGCACGCGCCACCACGCCCAGCTAATTTTTTTGTATTTTTAGTTGAGATGGGGTTTCACCATGTTGACCAGGATGGTCTCGATCTCTTGACTTCGGCCTCCCAAAGTGCTGAGATTACCGGCGTGAGCCACTGCGCCCGGCCAAAAGTGGAGTTATTTTTTACTGTCGAGTTCTGGGCGGAAAGTGCTACTGGGCAAGTAATGAGTACAGATAAGAAAGATTGTAAGCATCCTATAATGCACAGAATAGCCTCCCTACTACAGAGATGTACCTTGTCAAAAATGTCAATAGCCAGGGGCAGTAGTGGGCACTTGTAGTCCTAGATACTCAACAGGATGAGTCAGGAGAACCGCTTCAGCCTAGGAGCTCAGGACCAGCCCGGGGAACATAGTGAGTATCTAGCTCTAGCAAAAAAAAAAAAAAAAAGGCCAGGTAGGTGGCTCACGCCTGTATTCCCAGCACTTTGGGAGGCCAAGGCTAATGGATCACAAGGTCAGGAGTTTGATACCAGCCTGGTAAACATGGTGAAACCCTGTCTCTACTAAAAATACAAAAAAATTATCCAGGTGCGGTGGCAGCGCCTATAATCCCAGCTACTCGGGAGGCTGAGGCAGGAGAACCACTTAAACCCAGGAGGCAGAGGTTGCAGAGAGCCAAGATCATGCCTTTACACTCCAGCCTGGACAACAGAGTGAGACTCCATCTCAAAAAAAAAAAAAAAGTTGGTCTGGCATGGTGGCTCATGCCTGTAATCCCAGCACTTTGGGAGGCCGAGGCGGGTGGATCACCTGAGATCAGAAGTTTGAGACTAACCTGATCAACAGGGAGAAATCCCATCTCTACTAAAAATACAAAATTAGCCAGATGCCAACCTTTCCTGTAGCTGAGGTAATAGATCTTCTAGTCCCAAAGGGGGAATCTCAGTAACACAGCACAGCATTCATAACAGTTTACCCCTGTGCCACTTAGATTTTTTTGCTTCTTATAAATTCTGGGAATAGCTCCTTCAGGACACTGCAGGGCTCTTTTCCTGGAGAAACTTACGAGGGAAAGGTCAGTGGAATGAACTGCAGCCACTGCCACTGCAGCTGCTATCAAGACTACAATGGGGCCGAGCATGGTGGCTCACGCCTGTGATCCCAGCACTTTGGGAGGCTGAGGCAGGCAGATCATGAGGTCAGGAGTTCAGTACCAGATTAGCCAACATGGTGAAACCCCATCTCTACTAAAAAATACAAAAATTACCTGGGCATGGTGGCTTGTGCCTATAATCCCAGCAACTTGAGAGGCTGAGGTAGGAGAATTGCTTGAACTGGGACCCAGGAGGTGGAGGTTGCAGTGAGCTGAGATTGCTTCACTGCACTCCAGCCTGGGCTACAGAGCAACACTCCATTTCAAAAAAAAAAAAAAAAAAAGACTACAATGGATACTCATTAAATGCCTCCTCCACTGTCAATTCTGGAGTTCTCTCATCTTTGGCTAACACTTCTGCTAGTCTAGATGGCTTAGTGGGAGGATTGACCCAGACCTTCAGCCATGAGGATCTGAGCCCCTAGTTAGCTTGTTCTTCTCAGTCCTGGCTGCTATAATTGTCCATTTATCATTAAACAATTAGTACTTCTAAGTACTAAGAGAAGCCTCAGTGGATCACTTGGGTGTCAAGTGTAGTCCTCCCTGTTCCCACTGTGTCACAGTAGCCCTGACTCTTGATAATCAAGTTCTTAGCCCCCACCAAGATGGTGGCTTCTTGACCATTCATCCCTTGCCACAAAGAGTTTAAGATGCCATAGCTTAAAGTTCAGTATGACTCTTACCATGTCCCCTGGTGGAAACTTTTCCCACAAGGAACCATAACAGCTAAATATGCAAAACTAAGGGTTGCAGTAATAGGAAGAATAAATTCCACAAGTAGTGTCTTGTTTTGTTTTGTTTTGTGTTAGATAAGGGGAAAGGGTCTTTTATGTTGCCCAGTCTGCTCTTGAACTCCTGGCCTCAGCCTCCTACCTCAGCCTCCCAAGTAACTGGGATTGCAGACATGAGCCATTGTGTCCAGCTAAATACTCCATGTAGTTTTGATATTGAGTCCTTCTGTACTTTCACGCCTTGGTTCCTGGACTCATGTATTCTACCTATTGAGGATACAGCACCGTATAAAGATTACTGATTTAGCATGTAAACTGCATCCTGAAGGTTGTGATGCCAACCTCAGTGTATCATAGCCAGGCGTTGTCTCAGCTGTACCCTCAACAGGCCCTTCCATCATTCTGTCATGTTGAAGGCATTGAGGTGATGTGGTGGGTGATAAAATCAGTGGAGCCCATGGTCATGTGCCCACTGCTACATCTCCTGCTGTTATGCTATGATGTGATGTTACATGCAAAACCCTGTTGACATGAAGCAGGAGCAGTGGGGAATAAACCTGAACTCTGAGGCCGATAGGTGGCATGTAGTTTCCAGTTTATTCCTAGCATTCTCACTGTACTCTGCACCAGGTCAGCTACAAATGCAGGCTTGTTGTCAGCCTACTTGCAAAGGCAGTCCAAATCTAGGGATGATGTCTCTTAAAAGAGCATGAGTCACTTCATGGGCCTTCTCAGTCCGTGCTGGGTAGGCTTCTACCCACCCGGAGTAAGTACATACCAGAACCAGCAGATAGCGGTCACCTCCGCACTTAGGCATCTTGGTGAAATCCACTTGCAAATCTTCAAAAGGAGCATTTCCGTAAGCCTAGATTCCAGGTGGGACCGTAGGTCTTGTCTGGCATTGTGCTGTCTACATGTTACACACCATTGTGTCACTGTTTTTGCTAGTGCAGATAAATAAGAGACGTAAAAATACCAGCCTAACAATATTTTAAGGGTTTCTTGACCAAGGTGGGAGGTTTTATGGACAGCTAAGACCACTGTAGGTCCTAACAGCTGCAACACTGCTACCTGTCCATCTGGCAGGTGTATCCATACTCTCTTCATTTCCTTTCTGCCTTCAGTTTGGAAGAAATTTTTTTCTCCCTCTGAATAAACCGGCACCAAGTCTGGGACCTGGGGCAGTAGGGGGGCCGCAACTGATTCCAGATATGGGATTGATGCAAACCTCTGGGCCTCCGCATCTGCACGGGCATGAGGTTCGCTGATGTCCTCTGCAGTGCACGACTGCCACTTTTTGGGGCTTCCATACTGCTTTCGGCAGCTGCAAAACTTCCTGTTGGTATGTTATTTCTTTGCCTCCAGAATTAAATAGGCCCTTCTCCTTGTACAGTGCCCCATGTACTTGGAGAGTGAGGAATGCTTACCTTCACATTTAATTCAGTTTTTCCTTCACTTAATTCCAAGGCACGAGTTAAGGCTCTTAACTCCGATCTCTGTGCCGAGGTGACTTGAGGTAATGGCTTGGCCTCTAGAGAGAGTTGAGTCTAGAGTCACCACTGCATATCCAGCACACCTTTCCTCTAGAGGGTTGACAAAACTGCTTCCATCCACACACAGTTCCCAATCAGCCTGAGACCACGGCTGGTCCCACAGATCCAGCTGACTGTAATAAACTGAGTCCAGTATCTCTAGGCAGTTATGTGTTAGCAGGTCCTCAGACACTGGGAGTAAGGTGGCCAGATTTAGGGTGTTACAAACTTCTATGGTTATACGTGGATTCTCATACAGTAGGCTCTGGTACTTAGTTAAACGGGCATTGGTGAGCCAGTGATGGCCCTTCGTGTTTATTAAGGTGACCACGACGTGGGGGGCTTTTATCTTTAAATTCTGTCCCAAAGTTAGCTTGTCAGTCTCTTGTGCCAGTAGGGCTGTGGCACAAGGCTAAGGCTCGTAGACATGGGGGCCATCCCTTGGAAACTCCATCCAGGTGTTTGGACAAGTATGCCACCGGTCAAAGCCATGGGCCCACAGTCTGGGTCAGGAGCCCCATTGCCATTTCTCTCTCTTAGACACTTACAGCATAAAGGGTTTTGTCAAGTCCAGCAGTTGCAGAGCCAGGTTAGATTTTAGTTTTGCTTTTAACTGTGAGAAGGCCCCCTGCTGCTCCGAGCTCCACTCCAATGGCTCTCCATCCCCCCATTTTGTGGCTTCATACAGGGGTTTAGCCAGAACTACAAAGTTGGGAATTCACAGCCTGCAGAATCCCACTGCTCCCAAGAATTCTCGCACCTGCCTTAGATTCTTAGGCACTGGCAGGTTACTGATAACCTGCTTTCCTTCTATTCCTAGGCTTTGCTGCCCCTGCTGGATGTAAATCCCAGATAGCACACCTGCTGTTGGCAAACCTGGGCCTTCCTTTTGGAGACCTTGTATCCACAGGTCGCCAGGCGTCTGAGCAACAAATCAGTTCCCCGGGGACATCTGGCTGCTACCAGTTGTCCCAGCAAAAATTACCGACGTACTGAAGCAGCACACAACCTAGGTCCTTGGCGGGAAACCTCTGGAGGTCCTGAGCCAATGACTCTCCGAAGGTGGTTGGGAAGTTTTTGAATCCCTGTGGAAGCCGAGTCCGGGTGTACTGTGCTGTTACACCTGACTCCGGATCTTCGCACTGGAAGGCAAACAGTTCCTGGCTCTCAGGGGCTATCCAGATACTGAAGAAAGCATCCTTTAAGTCTAAGCAAGTGAACCAGCTGGCAACAGTCCTAGCAGTGTATAGGGATTGGGCACTGTGGGGTGCAAGGTCACAATTGCCTGGTTAACCAAGCACAGATCCTGCAAAGCCTATAGTTCTTGGTCCCCAGCTTGGGGACAGGCAGAAGAGGCGTGTTCCAAGGAGATTGGCAGGGAACTATAATACTATAAGCTTTCAAGTGTCTGAGATGGACCTGGATGCCCTCAAGAGCTTTTCTTGCTACTGGGTACTGCCTCTGTCTAACTGGTAGTGCCCCCGGCTTTACTTCAGTAACCACCAGGGCTTGGTTTACTGCCAACCCTGGGGGGGGTGTCTTCTGCCCAGACCTGTGGCCATCGCATGGTCAGCACGGGGGTTAATTCTCTTCCCAGCTCTGTCAGGAAGAGTCTCCACTCCTCCTCCCTCGGGACTGTGAGAGCCATAATTATCCCTGCCTGAGGCAGTTTGAGCTGCAGAGAGCCCTTATCAGTAAAAGTAATAGTAGCTCTTAGTTTGCTCAACAAGTCTCTGCTCAAGAAGGGTAGAGGGCAATCCGGCATGTGCAAGAACTGATGTATGATTTTGTGGCCTTCCATTGAGCAGGTCCCTGGCAGGCAAAAAGCCTGTTTTTCTGAAACTCCAGTTGCCACAATTATATTTATTGTCTTGCTGGACAAAGGAGCCATGGGTTGGGTCACCACCGAGTGCTTCACCCTGGTATTGACTAAGTAATCAATGTCCTTGCCCACAAACTTCACTCTGACCATGGGCTCTTTGGGGGCATCCCAGCCCAGTCCACTTCAGTCCATTGCCCCCCCGTCAAGCTAAACAGGGTAGTCTCATCCTTTCCTAAGTTTCTTGCTTGGGGTCACCCTGTTCCCCTGCCAACTGAGGACACACATTTTTCCAGTGCCCCATCTCTTCACAATGGCTACACTGCTTGCGCTGTAGACGTGGTTGATTCAACTGGGTGTTTTTCCCAGGGCCCCCCTTGCCCTGCCCCTTTGAAGGGGTTCCTCTGACAGCTGCAGCCAGCAAATCAATATTTCACCAGTTTTGTCGTTCCTTCTCTTGGCGGCTTACTGCATCTCTACTCACAAATACCTGATGGGCTATTTCCAACAACTGTGCAGTGCTCATGGCCGTGAACCCATTCTGTTTTTGCAACTTTTTCCTGGTATCATCTGCACTCTGACTAACTAAAGTTCACCATGCACCGATTCTCGGGGTCCTCAGGGTCAAAAAGAGTATACATGTGGTAGGCCTCATACAGTCTTTCATAAAACTGGGCTGGACTTTCATCTTGTCCCTGCTTAAGCTGAGCTACTTTGTGTATATTTGTGACTTTTTGTGCTCATTTTCTTACTCCATCCAGTAAGGCCTCTCTGTATTGAGTTAGCCTCTGCATGCCCTCAGGGGTATTTGGGTCCCACTGAAGGTTGGTTCCTGGTAACTGGGTCCTTACATACTCCTGGGGATTTTGGTAATCAGCTGGAACATGCTCTTCCAGCGACTTAGATGCCGCCTGGAGCGCTCTTCACCTCTCATCAGTGTTAAAAAGATACATGAGCAACTGGTGACAATCAGCCCAAGTGGGGTTATGAGTTAGGATGACATCTGAATTAGGTTAATTAAAGTTTGCGGTCTGTCATTGTAAGATGGGTTGTTATTCTTCCAGTTTATGAGGTCAGACGAAGTGAATGGTAAGTACGTGAAGACACACCTTTCCACCATATGCCCGTCCTCATCTACTCCTGTATACCACTGCTCTCTCAGGGGTATTTGCACTCCATCCTTGGGCTGCAAAGGAGCCACCAGGGGAGGGGACCCCCTGAAAAGTGGGCTGCTATGGGAGGAGTGCCTCCTGAGGCCACGCTTCCTTTTCTTTCTACTCTGGGCGGTGTAGGAGGGTTCAGACCTTGCGGAGGCATGAAGATCTCTGGCTCTGGAGAGGGAGGTCTCTCCTCCCAGTAAGGAGGGGGTGTTATTGAAAGAAGGTCCTCTGGTGTCGAGTTAGGCAAGATCTTAGGAGTCTGCATCCCCTGGCAGGTGGAGCAAGATTTTTCCCTAACTGCCTGTCCCTTTGCTGCTAGCACTGCTGCTGCTTGGCCTTTTAACCACTGTGGAGGGTTTAAAACTAACTGTAACCAAGAATCTAAGTACGGAAATCAGTCAAGATGTCCTGGCTTGCCTGCAACTTGTGCCACACTTTGGAGACAAGGAACCTGTCCAGGCTCCCTTCTATGGGCTAATCTGCTTCTAATGCTGGCCAGGCTACTTCACACAGAGTTTTAAGTTTCTTTGGCATCATGGTGGCATCATAATCTCCACTAAAGCCCTTTCTTGAAATTCTTTGACATAGTTCCCAATGGAGTGGGTTTACTCTGCGTTTTACCCATCTCCCTCCAGCCAAGTCAGAAACTGAAACACATTTAAGGTGCCAAGACTCGCTTACAGAGTCACAAAATTAAAACCAAAGTGCTGAGATTGGCACACACACACACACACACACACACACACACACACACACAAAAGAACAAAACCAAGGTGCTGACTCAGTGTGCTCTATCACGACTGCCCTCGCAGCAGGTAAACTATTCTCTGATGCACTATGTCGGCTGCCAGCTCAGCAGGCCCTATCCCGCTCTTTGCTGGCTCTTACGACACACACACAGAAGAACTGAACCAAAACCAAGGTGCCTACCTTGACACACTGTGGGTGATCAAGCCATGCTTCCACCCAGTGGGGTGGGCCAGTGAGGCTTCCCAGAATTAACCTTACCAAGTTTCTGACATCTGGACTCTGGGCCTGCCGGTTCCTTCTCAGGGTTCAGCTTCTGTGCTGGATCTGCCTGGACCTGCTGTGGGAGAAGAGTCCACCAGGTCCAGTGCCTACCCGGAGCGCTCTCAGGACCCCGTCACCAAGCGGGCTGTAGTCTCCACGGGGATGCCCCGCAGGGCAGGGCAAAGCTGCCTGGGAGGCTGTCCTGGCCGTCCGCCAACTAAAACTGGATTCCCAGTCAGGGAACCAAAAATGAAACAGGAGCAGTGGGGAACAAACCTCTTGAACACCAAGCTGAGGAAGGAAGTGGCTTTTTACTCTGCCAGGAGCTGTTGGGGACTATAGCCTCATTCACTGAGCTCCCCGAGCTGCAGCTTCTCTCCCCTTTTACAGGCTTACAACGCTAAAGGGGAAACTGAGGCGGAACTACGTCATTGTCCATTTGCTGGACGTCTGACCTTACAATCTTTTGGCTTCATTGATTTGCTAATTCATATGTAGTGTGACTGGGGACCAGAGGGGGAGGGGGCTTACAGAGACAAGAAAAAAGTATGAGCTGTTTGTTGGCAGAGGTGTTTCCAGGAGGGAGACTGGTCCGTGGAGACGTAGGGGCGTGACCCCAGTACTGGGCTCCAGCACGCAGGGATAACATTCATTTGCAGCTCTTTCAAGGTTAACAGATAGCAGAGAGGCTGGGAACTAAAAAGGGAGTCATTTTCCCAGCTCTTTGGTATTTTACTTTATTTTATTTTATTTTTATTTTATTTTCCTTCTTCACCCTCCTTCCCATCTGGAAGGGGGGAGGGAGGAGGTGAAATAGAAGGAGGAAAGGGGGTCTCCCCTCTCTGATAAATCAAACATACTCTGTAAGCCCTTAGATTTTAGTATTAAGAGATCCCCTGAGCAGGAAAGGCAAACGCGTACCTGAAATACATGTTTATCACTGTTAGAACAAATCTCTAGCCCTTCCAGGATGGAAGGGACCTAATGTAGTCAACTGGCCACCAAGGTGTCCTTCAGGGATAGTGCCATGTCAGTGGCTCAGCGATGAGCTCTGTTTCTGCCATACTGGACATTTGGCAACATCAGCAGCTGGATCAATCTTGGTCAGTGGGAGCCCATGTATAGCCTCCATCCCTGACACTATGGCCACTTCTTCCTAAGCTCATTGTGCTGGCTTTAGGGTGGCGCATGACAGAGGCTGACTGGCATCTGTCCAAGTCATTTTGTCTGCCTGGTTGTTTAGTGCCTCTTCTGTGGTGGATGTTTTCCGGTGGGCATTCACATTTGATATGAACATCTTCACACTTTGTTTTCTCTCATTGGTCCATCCACATCCCTTTACCCTAAGCTTCTCAGTGCCCATTCTTCCAACAGTTCCGTTTTAAGCCCCTGATCAACTGTCCAAAACAGTCACAACAGTCCATGAAAATGAGTGTCTTCCAACCTCAGGCTACTTCTCTCTCCACACAGAGTGGATGTGCAGAAGCACCACCCAAGGCTCCTGCTCACTGGAGGATTTCCCCTCAAAGCTGCTTTTCAAGTCCACCCCTGAGTGGCATTGCAGTGCAGTTGACATCCATTTTTGGCTTGTTCCCATATACCAGACCAATCCATGCGTGAACCAAGCTGGAGTTTATTCCTACCCTGGCAGTTGGTCATTAGGAAGCCCTCATACAGCCATAGATGTGAGCCCAGGGAGAAATGCTGGTGCATCAATGGTGATAATATGGGGGTCAGTGACCACTGTGATTTTCTGATGTCCAGCCAGTCCAAATCTCTTTAGACAGTACTATGACAGAGAGTGAGAGAGTTAAAATAGTCCTGGGAGTAGACTGTAAACTGTTGTCTGTTCCAAAAGAATGTAAACTGTTTCTGATCCTCTTTTTTTGTTGTTGACAGGATCTGGCTCCATCGCCCAGGCTGGAATGCATTGGCGCAATTTCGGCTCACCGCAACCTCTGCCTCCCAGGTTCAAGCGATTCTCCTGTCTCAGCCTCCGGAGGAGCTGGGATTACAGGTGTGCACCACCGCGCCCTGCTAGTTTTTCTATTTTTAGTAGAGAAGGGGTCTCATGTTGGCCAGGCTGGTCTCAAACTCCTGACCCCAGATGATCCACCTGCCTCAGCCTCCCAAATGCTGGGATTACAGGCATGAGCCACCACGCCCAGCTGAAAATATCTTAACTCAAAAACACATTAAATACACCTGACATATCGAACATCATAGCTTAGCCTAGCCAACTTTTTTTTTTTTTTTGAGACAGAGTTTCGCTCTTGTCACCCAGGCTGGAGTGCAATGGGCCATTCAGCTCACTGCAACCTCCACTTCCCAGGTTCAATTGAATCTCCTGCCTTAGCCTCCCAAGTAGCTGGGATTACAGGTGTCCGCCACCCACCCAGCAAATTTTTGTATTTTTAGTAGAGACGGAGTTTCACCATGTTGGGCAGGCTGGTCTCAAACTCCTGACCTCGGGTGATCCACCCACCTCAGTCTCCTAAAGTGCTGGGATTACAGGTGTGAGCCACCGCAGCCAGCAAGGCTAGCCTCTTTTGAGTATGTTCAGAACACTTACATTAGCCTACACTTGGGGAAAATAATCTAATACAAAACCTATTTCATAATAAAGAGTTTTAATACCTCATGTAATGTACTGAATACTGAAAGCAAACAACCATGCTCACTACTGCTGCCCAGCACCACCAGAGAGCGTCACACCACATATAACTAACCTGGGAAAATATCAAAATTCAAAAACTGAAATTTAGTTTCTACTGAATGTGTATCACTTTCCCACTATTATAAAGTCAAAGAAACATTAAGTCAAATCATTGTAAGTTGGGGACCCTGGTACTCAGTTGAATTTGTAATACTCCACTGTCACTCTCCATTTGCTTTTTGTAAGAACAAGATTGGTGAATTAAACGGAGGTGCACTGGGGAACAGCATCCCTGCATTCTTTGTTTTTAAAGGTGCTATTAATCACTGACATTCCCCTTAAGATGAAATATTGTTTTTGATTTATTGGTAGATGGTGGGAGGGGTGGCTTCAGAACTTTCCACCTGGTCTTTTCCATCACAATAGCTCTTTTTTTTGTTGTTGTTTTTTTGAGATGGAGTCTCGCTCTGTTGCCCACGCTGGAGTGCAGTGGTATGATCTCTGCTCACCACGACCTCTGCTTCCCAGATTTAAGTGATTCTCCTGCCTCAGCCTCCCAAGTAGCTGGGACTACAGCTATGCGCCACCATGCCTGGCCAATTTTTGTATTTTTAGTAGAGACGGGGTTTTACTATGTTGGGCAGGCCAGTCTCGAACTCCTGACCTTGTGATACAGCCGCCTTGGCCTCCCAAAGTGCTGGGATTACAGGAGCTAGCCACGGCGCCCGGTCACAATAGCTCTTATCACACAGGTCAAGAAACCAGTGTGGAGGCTGTACTGCCTACCAAGTAAGCCCATTCTAATGAGACATTCAGATACTGGAAAAAATGGCCACTGGGAGCCAGACCTGCATGACAATTCCACCATGCACCCCCACTAACAAGGAGGCCATGGTGATGCCTTGGGTGATGCTTTGGGTCTCTCTTTCAAAATCAGCTCAGATCCTCTGACTGACTGTTCCTGAAAAGTTTGAATATCCCCCTTTTCTCCAATACATGGTACCTGAGAAAATGCCCATAGATCCCTCTGACTAAGCATTAGGGGACTCAGCACTTTATATACTTGCCGCAGTCTCACGAGGTTCTTTTTCCAGAGGAACTAGTTTCTCTCTTCGTCAATGGGTTCCAGGTCTGAAAACTGACTCAGGTAAAACTGGTTAAAGACATCATCCTTTTTTTATTAAGGCAGTTGCCCTGTGCCTCCTGACCATCTTGATCTTTCCAGTTGAATAATGTGGTGGTTAATTTTAGGTGTCAACTTCACTGGGTTAAGGGATACCTAGATACCAGGTAAACTATTATTTCTGGGTGTATCTGTGAAGTTGTTTGTACAGGAGATTAGCGTGTGAGTTGGTAGACCAAGTGGGGAAGATCTGACACATCCCTGGATCCCTGGTCCAAGGCCTTTGCACTCGGACTGAGCTATGCTACCAGCTTCCCTGGTTTTCCAGCTTGCAGATGGCCCCCACCATCACATGAGCCAATTGCCCTAATAAATCTCTCATATATCTACATATATGTCCAGTGATTCTGTCTCTCTGGCAAACCCTGCCTAATACAATAGGTTGAGCAATACCTTTGCTGGCTGTGCAACTATCTTGCCTCTAGAGATGCCATCTCCTAACTCCGTTTTAACAATTGCACTGCTATCTTGTGCCTGTGCTCATCTATGGCAGACACCATTCAGTCACCTGGGGCCTGGATAGAACAACAAGGCCAAGGAAAGACAAATTCACTCTCTCTCCTGGAGCTGAGACCTTCTTCTCCTGCCCTTGGACATCAGAATCCCAGGTTCTCTGGCTGTGAGATGCTGGGACTTGTTCCAGCACACCCCTGGGTACTCAGGCCTTTGGCTTTGGATGACAGTCATACCACCAGCTTCCCTGGTCCAAGGCCTTTGGACCTGAACTGAGCTATGCTACCAAGCTTCCCTGGTTCTCCAGCTTGCAGATGGCCCCCACCATCACATGAGCCAATTGCCCTAATAAACCTCCTTGCGTGTATCTACATATATGTCCTAGTGGTTCTGTGTGTCTGGCAAACCCTGCCTAATACAATAGACTGGGCAATGCTTTTGCTGGTTGTGCAACTATCTTGCCTCTAGAGATGCCATCTCCTAACTCCGTGCTCATCAGGCTCCCCTGGATGCATGTCTTACCTTGCTGCTCATTAAGATACTGCACCTCTTGGCTTCTAATGGTTGAGCACTATCACCTGGCCTCTATTATGTTGGTACGTGCTATTCCCACTGCTATTAATGAGCCCAGTTATGTAACAGCATCAGCCCGGCCCTTCTGGGGAGAGCCACCACAGATAGCTCAGAGATGCTGGTTCCTCTCACCAGGCTATTCTTTACTGCTTTGGCCTTCCTGCAAAACAAAGTCATCTGATGAGTTTGCAAGGCTTACGTAGTCTGTTCATTGTATCATGTCCATTTCCTTAGTCCTTTTGACCCCTTTTCCCACTGCCTGGCATGGCAATTCTAGTGTTTCCACTTCACTGAAGTGAGGGCTGTCACTTTCTCCAAGTGTCTAAGAGCCATTCTAGTAAAGTGTCAACACCTTCTCCCAGGGTTCTTGCAAGGATTAAAACTTGTATCCCAAGAGAGTACACTCACATTGCTAAACACTCCCTTAGCCAATTTTGTGTTCTATTTCCATCCCTGGATCAAGAACTTCTAGAGTTAAGTCTTATAGACACCTCTCACCTTTTAAGGTCCACGTTGGCTAGGTTCTGCAGAACTTTCAGAGTATTGTACCTTTCCTCCTGAGCAAGCTCAACACTTCCCTGTTGGTTTATACTGACTTAACTTTGATATTTATCTGCTGTCTAGAAAGGGAGGTGGGGACAGATGTTGAGGTAGGGGCCTCTTTAAGGTAGGGGCTTCTTAATTCTCTTCAACAAGAAATCATTAGTTTTTTTGGTTTTTGGTTGTTGTTGTTGTTTTTTTTTTTGAGACAGAGTCTTGCTCTGTCGCCCAGGCTGGAATACAATGGTGTGATCTCGGCTCATTGCAAACTTCACCTCCCAGGTTCAAGTGATTCTCATACTTCAGACTCCTGAGTAGGATTACAGGTGCTCGCCACCATAACGAGCTAATTTTTGTATTTTTAGTAGAGCAGGGTTTCACTATGTTTGCCAGGCTGGTCTTGAATTCCTGACCTCAAGTGATCCACCCGCCTCGGCCTCCCAAAGTGCTGGGATTACAAGCGTGAGCCACCACACCTGGTCACCATTAGTCCTTAAACCATGGGACTCTTCTATAGATGCAGAGGTTCAAAGGAATCTGAGGATTTAAAACCTGAATATATCAGCCCAGATGTCTCCATCTCCCAGGGTCCCATTTTTCCCCAGTAAAGACTCTGAGCTTGCATAACAGACTGGGCTAAGTTGACAATTTAACATTCTTGGAACTCTGATATATATATATATATATATGATTCTTTTATTTATTTTTTTTTTTGAGATGCAGTCACGCTTTGTTGCCCAGGCTGGAGTGCAGTGACGTGATTTTGGCTCACTGCAACCTCTGTCTCCCAGGTTCAAGCGATTCTCCTGCTTCAGCTTCCTGAGTAGCTAGGATTACAGATGCCTGCCACCACACCCAGCTGATTTTTGTATTTTCAGTAGAGATGGGTTTCGCCATGTTGGTCAGGCTGGTCTTGAACTCCTGACTTCAGGTGATCCACCCACCTCAGCCTACCAAAGTGTTGGGATTACAGGCGTGAGCCACCGCGCCCAACTGTCTGCTGTTCTCGTAAGTCCTGGGCCTGGTCTTCAGCTTTTCAGTCCTACTACAGAAGAGAGTTTCTTAATATGCTGCCAAGGAAGCCTAGTGGTTTTCACATCTAGCCTTTAATTAATCATCCTTAGCCTTTCATTGTCTTTTTCAAAAGCATTAATTAAGTCCAGCAATGGCCAACCAAACACCATTGTCTTTATATTGCTACTTGCCAGCATTTCTCAGATGCCTAGTATATCACACCCTGGTGCACTCCCTTCCACTGGTTTCTCAGTTCATCCTCAGTGAAAGTTTTAACAATCGCATTGCTATCTTATGCCTCTGGTCATCTACAGACAAGGATGGAGTCCTCATCGCCAGCCAGCAGCAGGCAATCTAGCTCCAAAATCCCATCTTAGCATCCATTTCCTATCCCTCCCAGCACAACCTGTCACAAGTTGTTTTCTCCAAGAAGCAAATTCTGTGATGGAAACTAGCAGAAAATTTCTAAGGGAACACTCTCAGGATAGACACCTGTGAGGGGAATGGAAGGAAGTAAAACTGAGTAAAGAAGAAATTGAGTTACAAAATAGTCCCAGCAAAATCTGAGCTGACACTGTGGGAAGTTTTGAATCTGTATGACCCTTCTGAGTTCAGGCCTTGATATGCCCACATCAGCCAGTCACAGGATGCAGGCTGCCCTACAAAGCAGCATGACCTTGGGAAAGGTGGCTCTCTCCAGCGGAGGCTAATTTGAGTAAGTCCTCAGTTCTTCTTTTTTTTTTTTTTTTTGAGACAGAGTCTTGCTCTGTCGCCAGGTGCCAGGCTGGAGTGCAGTGGCACGATCTCGGCTCACTGCAATCTCCGCCTCCCGGGTTCAAGCAATTCTCCTACCTCAGCCTCCCGAGTAGCTGGGACTATAGGAAATATCCTTGTCTGTAGATGCCAAACTAATTTTTGTATTTTTTTAGTAGAGACAGGGTTTCACCATGTTGGCCAGGATAGTCTCGATCTCTTGACCTCATGATCCGGCTGCCTCGGCTTCCCAAAGTGCTGGGATTACAGGTGTGAGCCACCGCGCCAGGCCAAGTCCTCAGTTCTTAACTAGGGATCTGAACAGTGCAGAACAGAGTCCATGATGGTGATGCTGGGGGGCTTTTCAGAACTAAGGGGAACAGAGATGGAATTATGCTTCAGGTGAGGAAGTGCTTTGAGACATATAACCCTCTTGCTAAGGCATAATTGCTTTCTTCATCTGCTCGTTAGTAAGATTTGATTCTGATTACAAAATATGTGTTTACTGTAGAATAAGTTTAAAGTTGTTTTGTTGATAAGACTTCTAGAGAAACGTCTGGCCAAAAATAACTGTTTGCTGTGTTTGGAACAAGAGATCTGAGACAGCTTATCCTTTGGTTATATCTCTGCTTTAATATAGTAACATCTGAAAATACACAGATATCCAGGAAAAAAAGATAAAGCAGTATGAGGTATTGAGGGCACAACTGTGCTTTAATTTGGGAGTTAGTTTTGGGTGTTACATAACAGCAATCATACTTGTAGATAAACATGTCCACCAGCTCTGTAAACACATTCAAAAGTAATAGCATAGTATATTTCACACTGTAAAATATGTCAAACACCCCCACTGTATAAATTCACCATGTTTCATTATGTTTTTTAATTTGTTTTTATCAGAAAAGGACATATCTATAATTCACAATCCAAGTCAGATTTTTAAGTATGAAATACTGCCTGCCAATTTGTTTCTCAAACTATTTTTTAAAATATAATTTATTTTTAATGCCATTTTATGGCCATGGAAATCTAATTTCATGATGATGTTGGTTGAATATGATACCAAAAAATGCAGGTATTTTCAAGAACAATGAGATAGATAACAGCATTAAGGCATAATCCTTTAAGAATTCATGAAAAAAAAAGGATGATAAAACTTAAGCTTCTTTTACAGATGTGTAAAAACTTCTATAAAATTTTTTGTCCCAAGATTAACCATTTAACGGCAATCATTAACCATGGTACACAAAATATGCTGAATACACTGCCTGGTGTCAAGGTGGGAAAATTCTCTTTTATATTGTAAAATCCTCTTCTGATCCAGGTTGACCCAAGTCCTGGCTGTCTGAGGGCAGGTTCCTGTCAAGAGACATAAGGTTGTCATGGAAAGCATCACGTTCATCTACTAGTTGGTAATCTTGTTCCATTTCAGTTAGGAAGTCATTCCCGGATCCTGATCCAGAGCCGGAGCCAGAGCCGGAGCCTGATCCAGAATAGTCCTCAGAAAGCGGGAAGATACGATTCAAGTCCTGGAATCTCGTCTTTCTGAAGTATGAAAGAAAAATGGGGAAAAAAGAGTAAAGTTTGATATGTGGGAAAGATAATAGTTTTTTTTAAGGTAAGGAAATAAATACAGCCATTCAGTTGCTCAAATTACAAGAGTTAAAAGCTTCCCAATTATTCAATGTTTTAAAACAAACAAACAAAAAAACCAGGTCAAATGTTCCCATGTGTTTGCCTATACTTATTGCATCTGTCAACTCCACATCTACCTATTGTAGACTTGCATAAACAGTATTAATTTGTTTTCACTAGCATATAAATTGTATATTTGAAATTTACTTAAGAAATCATTTTTATTTTTATTTATTTATTTTTTTATTATTATTTTTTTAAGACGGGGTTTCACCGTTTTGGTCAGGCTGGTCTTGAACTCCCGACCTCAGGTGATTCGCCTGCCTTGGCCTCCAAAGTAAAAAATCATTTTTAAAAGAAGACCTCTTGGCCTAGCATGGTGGTGCACACCTATAAGCCCAGCTACTCAGAAGGCTGAGGTGAGAGAATCGCTTGAACCCAGGAGACAGAGGTTGCAGTGAGCCGAGATGGAACCGTTGCACTCCAGCCTGGGCAATAGTGCCTCAGAAGAAGACCTCTTTCTCTCTAAAGAAAGGACAAACCGCTGGGCTCGGTGGCTCAGGCCTGTAATCCCAGCACTTCAGGAGGCCGAGGTGGGTGGGTCAACTGAGGTCAGGGATTCTAGACCAGCCTGGTGAAACCCCGTTTCTACAAAAAATACAAAAATTAGCCAGGCGTGGTGGTTCGTGCCTATAATCCCAGCTACTCAAGAGGCTGAAACAGGAAAATCGCTTGAACCCAGGAGGCAGTGGTTGCAGTGAGCCAAGATGGTGCCACTGCCCTCCAGCCTGGGCCACAAGAACAAAACTCCATCCCCCACCCCAACCCTCCCAGACCTGAGGCAATCTGCCTCAGCCTCTCAAAGTGTTGGGATTACAGGTGTGAGCAATGATGCCCAGCCACTAATTTTTAAATAGAGATGGGGTCTTGCTGTGTTGCCAAGGCTGGTCTCAAATTATTGGCCTCAAGTGATCCTCCCACCTCAGTCTCCCAAATTGGTGGGATTACAGCATAAGCCCTAATGTTACTGCGCCCTAACATTTTAGACTTAAATGAATTACCATTGAAACCAATGACTTAAAGTAATGGAGGAGGCTGTAATATTACATTCAAACTTAATGCTGCCGCCTTAAAGTAAGAATGCAGGAGTAGGACTGTAAAGTTGCATATTGAAGATTGTGATGATGTAATCACTAATGCAGTGAATACCAGTGACGGAGAAAGTCACCAGGACTGGGAATGGTGGCTCACGCCATTGGTGGCTGGGAATGGTGGCTCACGCCTCCTTTGGGAGGCCAAGGTGGGAGGACTGCTTGAGCTTAGGAGTACATGACCAGCCTGGGAAACATACAGAGACTCCTGTTTGTACAAAAAAAATTTTTTTTTAGTTAGAGAAAAGTCCACTTACGGAAAAGGATCAGTCCTGAGATGGGGGATCTCATTCGATTCACGTGGAAGTAGGTCGAACATTGGTCCTTTCTCTTCAATGCAGTTTGCAGAATTACTGTCGGGACTGCAGCGCACCCATTGGTACCTGGCTCTCTGCATAGGATAACCTGCCCAACAAGGAACCCACATCGTTACTAAGCATCTACTACACAGCTTCTAATCACTCTGTCCTAAGAAGTTTTTATTTTTTTATTTTTCGAGACAGGGTCTCACTCTGCTGCCCAAGCTGGAGTGCAGTGCTGTGGTCACAGCTCAGTGTAACCTTGAATTCCTGGGCTCAGGTCATCCTCCTACCCCAGCCAGCTGGGACTACAGGTGCACCATCACACCTAGCTATTTTTTTTTTTTCTTTTTTTGTAGCAATGGAGTCTCACTATGTGCCAAGGCTGGTCTCAAATGCCTGGGCTCAAGCAATCCTCCTGCCTTGGCCTCCCAAAGTGCTGAGATTACAGGCATGAGCCACTGCACCCAGCCTGCCCTAACAAGGTTTTAACTAAATAGATTCTAAATTTGGTAAAAGGCAAAATGTAGACAGATTTTATGCCCATTCATACAACAGCAGCACCCACTGTGTGCCAACCTTTTATATAAATTGTCCTTCTCCAAAAAGTACGAGAATAGGCTTTGGAATCAGCTACCTGGAGTGAAGTCCCATCTCTGCTGACCAGTTACGAAACCTTAACTTCTGTGAACCCTCACTGTAATAGGAAGAACTAATAGTGCCATAAGCCTATCACAAAAATTAAACGAGAAAATGCACATAAGGAATTTAACACAGTGCCAGGCACACAGTAAACACTAGATAATATTAACTGTTGTTACTGTTGTACTACTATTTCAATTTTACACAAAAGAAAATTGCAGCCACACAGGCGCTAAGTCGAGAATTCAGGATTCCAACCCACATCTGGCCCCAAAGTCCACATCTTTTTGTAGGGATGAATCAAATCAGGTTCCAAAAGGGGAAGGAACACACTGTGTAGTACTCGGGGTATTACAGAATTCTAGTTGTTGTGTTTTAAGGCCACACAGTATCCTTAGGAATGAAAAGTAGGTAACAAATTATCCTGTGTCTTTGCACTCAGATTTCAAAAGAACAAGTCCCCTCTATTCACAGAGGGTCAGGCAGCTTGGACTATCTGAGTCTCAGCTTTTTCTGAATTTCATTTCTATGGAAAAGACTCCAAATCTGATGTCATGAGGTTATATAGGAGATTTATTTTTTATATTATTTTATTTTTTTGAGACAGAGTTTTGCTTTCTTGCTCAGGCTGGAGTACAGTGGCTCGATCTCGGCTCATGGCAACCTCCGCCTTCTGGGTTCAAGCAATTCTCCTGCCTCAGCCTCCCGGGTATCTGGGATTACAGGCTCTCGCCACCACACCCAGCTGATTTTTTGTATTTTTAGTAGAGATGGGGTTTCACCATGTTGCCCATGCTGGTCTCAAACTCCTAAGCTCAGGCAATCCAGCCACCTCAGCCTCTGAAAGTGCTAGGATTACAGGTGTGAGCCACCACGCCCAGCCTATATAGGAGGTTCTTTATTAGCTAATGAAATAAAATCTTCCTTCTTCAATTTAGCAAGGACAAAGGCCTAGTGGTGAGAAATATGTCACCACCCTTCAAAAGGTTAATCTCCTCCCCACTCCAAGTATATACTTATTCTAACAAGTGCAACTAATAATTACCTAGCAAGAAAGAGCATGTCTAGGGGTTTTGAAAGGCAGGGAGGGTGGTTTTAAAGCTCAGCACAAAATAATGGAAAACACTCAGATAAATTACAAGGAATCCACTCATAAGAGAATAGTAACCAAATGGTAAAAAAGTACTTTTTTTTTTTGAGATGGAGTTTTGCTCTTGTTGCCCAAACTGGAGTGCGGTGGCGCTATCTCAGCTCACTGCAACCTCCACCTCCTGGGTTCAAGTGATTCTCCTGCCTCAGCCTCCTACGTAGCTGGTATTACAGGTGCCCACCATCACACCCAGCTAATTTTTGTATTTTTAGTAGAGACAGAGTTTCACCATGTTGGACAGGCTGCTCTCAAAGTCCTGACTTCAGGTGATCCACCCACCTCGGCTTCCCAAAGTGTTGGGATTACAGGCGTGAGCCACCATACCTGGCCAAAAGTACTTTTTATGGAAAAGACAATGTGGCATTGTAGAAAAACCTATACTTAAAAACGAGTTGGGAGTGGGGGTAGGGCAATAATTTTTTTTTTAAATAAAAGTAAAAATTAGCCTGGGTGTGGTAGCTCATGTCTGAAATCCCAGCACTTTGGGAGACCAAGGTGGGAGGATCACTTGAGCCCAGGAGTTCAAGACCAGGCTGGGCAACATAGAGAGACTCCCATTTGTACAGAAAAAAAAAAAAAAAAAAGATTTAAAAAATTTTAGCTGGCTGTAGTAGCACACACCTGTAGACCCAGCTACTCAGGAGGCTGAGGCAAGAGAATTCCTTGAGCCCAGGAGGTCACAGTGAGCCAAGATTGCACCACTGCACTCAAGCCTGAGTAACAGAGTTAAACTCTCAGAAGAAAAACAATAATTTACAAAATTAAAAATAAATAAGGCTGGGCACAGTGGCTTATGCCTGTAATCCCAGCACTTTGGGAGGCTGAGGCAGGCAGATCACAAGGTCAAGAGATGGAGACCATCCTGGCCAACATGGTGAGACCCTGTCTCTACTAAAAATAGAAAAATTAGCTGGGCATGGTGGTGGGTACCTGTAGTCCCAGCTACTTGGGAGGCTGAGACAGGAGAATCACTTGAACCCAGGAGACAGAGGTTGCAGTGATCTGAGATCACACCAATGCACTCCAGCCTGGCGACAGAGCAAGACTCTGTCTCAAAAATAATAATAATAACAATAATAAATAAATAAATAAAAGGTCGGGTGCAGTGACTCATGCCTGGGAGGCCAGGGCAGAAGAATCACTTGAGGTCAGGAGTTTGAGACCAGCTTGGCCAACATGATGAAACCCCATCTCTACTAAAAGTACAAAAATTAGCTGAGTGTGATGAGGGGCACCTGTAATTCCAGCTCCTCGGGAGGCTGAGGCATGAGAATTGTTTGAACCTGGGAGGTGGACGTCACAGTGAGCCGAGATTGTGCCACTGCTCTCTAGCCTGGGTGACAGAGCCAGACTCCGTCTCAAAAATAAATAAATAAATAAATAAAATGAGTGAGAAAATCAGAATACCACTTTGTGTGCATAATAGTTTCAATTATATCAACCAATATTGGGGGGAAATGGAAGGAAATACACAAAAATAACTATGGTGGTAGAGTCTTTGGTGATTTTTTTTCTTGTTTTGTTTTCTAAATTGCTGTAATAAACAATATTTCTCTAAAAATATAAACATTAAAAGTCTAGTAAATATTCTTCCACTGGATTTTCTTTCTTTCCTTTGGAACTATATATTATTTTATCATAATCTTTCCTGTGATTCCTGAGTATAGCTGACAATGTCTGGTCTGGGATAGCTGGTTGTCCAAAGTGAGTTAGGTCTGCCACTGCCTCGAGGCTGGGGATAAGGCAGGCAAAATGACCTTTCAATGTCTGCCCCTTACTGGCTGTGTGATCTTGGCCAACTTAACTTCCCCGTGCCTCAATTTTCTCATCTGTAGGATGGGGCAGTAATAGATCTAATAATGAGATACAAATGTTAGGTTCTCAGAATAGGACCTAGCACATAGAGTTCTTCATGGCTAGTTTTTTTCATGAGTAGAAGGAGGACAACAATGACCTATGATCTCTATAGTGAACAACTTATAAATTTAAATTCAAACTCCCATTCTACCATTTAGTATCTCTAGGATTCTCAATTCATGGTCTTTTTCTTTTTTCTTGAGATGGGGTCTCGCTCTGTTGCCCAGGCTGGAGTGCAGTGGCCCCATCTTGGCTCACTGCAACCTCTGCTTCCCAGATTCAAGTGATTCTTCTGCCTGAGAATCCCAAGTAGCTGGGATTACAGGAGCCCACCACCATTTCCGGTTAATTTTTTATATTTTTAGTAGAAATAGGGTTTCACCATGTTGGCCAGGCTGGTGTCGAACTCCTGGCCTCAAGTGATCCGCCCGTGTTGGCCTCCCAAAGAGCTGGAATTACAGGCATGAGCCACCGCGCCCGGCCCGGTTTTGCTCTTTCTTTCTCGTTTTTTGATTCTTTCCTGAGGCAGCGTTAGTTCGGCATCTACTTGCTACTTAAACGTCTCTCCCTGCAGGTGAAATAAAAATCCAGCCTCTCCTCCAGCAGAGGGCGGTGTCTTCACACCTCATGCTGTCTAGACCAGCTCTTTCCAGTAGAAACATAAAGGAAACCACATAGAGTTTTAAATATTCTAGCAGCCATATTTTTAAAAGTAAAAAGAAACAGGTGAAATTAATTTTAATACATTTTAGTTAATTTGAAATATTCAAAATATTATCCTTTAACATATCGTCAATATAAAAGTTATTAATGGGATATTTTGCATTCTTTTTTTCTTTTTCCTTTTTTTTTTTTTCCTTTTTAGAGACAG
>PVKV010030424.1:0-22308 GCA_004027835.1 Alouatta palliata | reverse complement strand
TGTGGAATTTGATTAGGTCCCATTTGTCTATTTTGGCTTTTGTTGCCAATGCTTTTGCTGTTTTGGTCATGAAGTCCTTGCCTACGCCTATGTCCTGAATGGTTTTGCCTAGATTTTCTTCTAGGGTTTTTATGGTGTTAGGTCTTATGTTTAAGTCTTTAATCCATCTGGAGTTAATTTTGGTGTAAGGTGTCAGGAATGGATCCAGTTTCTGCTTTCTGCACATGGCTAGCCAGTTTTCCCAACACCATTTATTAAACAGGGACTCCTTTCCCCATTGCTTGTTTTTGTCAGGTTTGTCAAAGATCAGATGGTTGTAGATGTGTTGTGTTGCCTCGGAGGTCTCTGTTCTGTTCCATTGGTCTATATCTCTGTTTTGGTACCAGTACCATGCTGTTTTGATTACTGTAGCTTTGTAGTATAGTTTGAAGTCCGGTAGTGTAATGCCTCCAGCTTTGTTCTTTTTGCTTAGAATTGACTTGGCTATGCGGGCTCTCTTTTGGTGAAAAGTTATTAATACCTGTCACAGGTGCTATGTTCACTACCTGGGCAATGGGATTATGATTAATAGAAACCAAAACCTCAGCATCATGCAGTTTATCCATGTAACAAACCTGGACATGTACCCTCTAAATTAAAAAAAAAAGTTATATGAAGGTTTTCAACTGTGTGAGTTTGATGACCCTAACCCCCATGTTGTTTAAGGGTCACCTGTCTTAACTTTTTAAATTTCACTTTTACTTATATCAAAATTACATTATTTTTAATTCGTTGTACCATTAGGTTGTTTTTCTTTAATTATATAATATAGTCTATAAGGCTTATTACAGAAAACAGCAATAACATAACATATAAAATCCCTCTTTCCCATCATTTCCTACTCTTCTAGAGGCTGTTTTATTTTTTAACAATTGTATTCTTTGTACTTACCTTCATATTGATACATGCTTTTATTGCATTTGCAATATTTTTTATTTTTCAATTTTTTTAGCTATTGTCACTGCTTTTTATTATGGAAGCAAATGATTTAAATACTTGCTGCATATTCCCTGCTTGCCCTCAAAACATGTCCATATCTATATTATGCCTTTCTGTCTTCCAAATACAGTTATATCATAATTTTGGTTTGTATTGCTGTGACTATGTAAAAAGTATTGGTAGCTGGGTCATGTGCTATATATACTATGGTTACTTTTTCTGCAATACTTTGTTTTGCTTGAATCAATAATTATTTTCTCTTCTTTGCCTAGTTTTATAGTTCATTTTAATTTTTGCTTTGCCTAACCCCAGTTTTCTCTCAGGTAGTTAACTCGTTGTTTTGAAGTTTAATGTTCTTTCACTTATAAATCACTATTTTTTTGGCCTTAGTAACTAAAATATTTTTAGTTTATCTTCAGTTCTAGTGATTTTACTAGAGTATGTCCTGAAGTTGTTTATTATGACTTGATATTCTAGGTACTATATGTTTTCTTTCATTTGTAGTTTCTAATCTTATTGCATTTCAGCAAAGTTCCCTGAAGTATAGTATTTAGTGTTCATTTTCTTTTCTTTTCTTTTCTTTTCTTTTCTTTTCTTTTCTTTTCTTTTCTTTTCTTTTCTTTTCTTTTCTTTTCTTTTTGCCTTAGTTTTCTTTGTTAGGAACTACTACTGTAGTATTTTGGATCATTTTGTCTGTTTAGTGTTTACTTTCTACTATATTAAAAATTATTTTGTTTCTTTTTGATTAAAATATTCTCCTTTTTTATTCTTTTCTTTTAAGGCATTATATCTGTTGTATTATTTCCTTTCCTGATTATTTTAATTCATATTCAGTTATGAAATAACTTCTGACTGGGTGTGGTGGCTCATAAATATAATCCCAGCATTTTTGGAAGCTTAGGCTAGAGAATTGCTTGAGACTGGGAGTTGAAGATCAGCCTGGGTAACACAGTGAGACCCCATCTCTACAAAAAAATTAAAAATTAATCAGGTGTGGTGGTACATTCCTGTAGTCCCAGCTACTCAGAAGGCTGAGGTTGAAGGATCACTTGAGCCCATGAGTTTGAGGGTACAGTGAGCTATGATTGGGCTATTGTACTCTAGCCTGGGTGACAGAGTGAGAACCCTGTCTCTAAAAAAAAAAAAATTCAACTGATTTTCTTTTCTATTTTTACTTCTTTCCTGATTTATATCATCTTATGTCTATGTTTTTCTAATTTTGATTAATGTAGTTCTTCAGTATCTTGTGTTACTTCCTTAATTTTTAAATAAATTATAGTTTTGTTCTATTTTGCTAACATGTTTTTTGGCTGCTGTCATTGTAGGAATTTTCTTTTTTTGCTTATTATTATTTTATTAAACAAGAACTTGGTATAAGATTTGACCTTGATCCTTTTCTTTGCTCATTTTTAATTGAATTTAAAATTAAATTTATTTTTTTTTCCTGATCTCTTAGAGGGAAGATTGATTTAGGACAACATTTTAACTTCAAAGAGCTTCCATATGTACTGTTCAAAGTGTGGTTGCCTGCTTTCTAGGGTATTCTGTTTCTATTCCATTTCACTTTTGCTAGTCTGTTTTTTTCCTGATATTTTTATTTTTATTTTTGTCCTGTTCAATTTTTATTCTATTCTGTATAGTTTTTCCTAGTGTCTTGGGTTGTATTCTGCATAGGAAGCCTGGGTGGTCAGTCGCTGTAGTTCTAATGGACTACCAGGACTAATCTACCATCTTCAGACTTTATTGTACAACTTTTGAACTTACCTGCTATTGGAATGAGCAAACCCGTTTCTAGTTTCAGCTGCTTTTTTTTTTTTTTTTTTTTTTTCAAATTGATCTACTGTGCTTCCTAGTGTGTGTGCATTGGCTATGTAGGGGTTATCTTTTTAGATCCTTTATATACCCTCTTCCTTCTGCTTGTGCAGTGCCTGTCTTTTGCCCATTTTTCCATTGGGTTGTTTGTTCTTTTCTTATTAATTTGTAGGAATTCCCTACATTTTCGTATTACAAGCCCTTTGCCAGTTATATGTTCTAAGTATCTTGTTGCACTCTGTGGCTTGCATTTTTAATCCATTAGCGATTCTTGTTCTTTTGATGAGCAAGTTATTTTTAACATGATCTGACTTAATAATGTAGTTTGATTTATTAATCTTTTCCTTTGTGCCTACTGCTTTTTTTTTCATTTTAAAGAAATCTTTGCCTTCACCAGTTATGAAAACATCCTTCTACATAATCTTCAAGAAACATTCTTTCTTTACCTTTTTCATTTTGATTTACTGTCCACCTGAATTTAATTTTTATATATGGTATAAAGCAGGGATAGAATTCTGTTTTATTCATATCTAATCTCTAATTAAACTACCATTTGTTGAAAAGATTTATTCCCATTGCTTTGTAATGTTTACTTTGTCATAAATTAAGTGCTTACCTTACATGTGGATTTTTTTTCTGGATTCTGTTCTGTTTCATGAGTCTGTTTGTCCATCGTTGTGTAAATATTATACTTTGTTAATTACTGCAGCTTAAGTTTTGCTATCTGGTAGTTTAAGCCCTCCAGGTTTATTCTTTTTGAATAATGCTTTAGCTAGTCTTTGTACTAAAGTGTTTAAAGTGAACTACACTCCTCTTATGAGTACAGTTCAATGACTATTGACATTTGTGTGTAACTATATAACCACCACTCACTAAAATACAAAATGCTTGCAGTATCTAAAAAGGTCCCTTCTGCAGACACATAGACTAGTAGAACAGAATCTTAGAACCCAAAAACAAATCCACACACCTACAGTGAACTCATTTTTGACAAAGGTGTCAAAAACATACACTGGGGAAAAGATAGTCTCATTAATAAATAGTACTGGGAAAACCGGGTATCTGTATGCAAAGGAATGAAACTAGATCCCGATCTCTTGCCATATACAAAAATCAAGTCAAAATGGATCAAAGACTTAAATCGAAGACCTCAAACTATAAAACTGCTACAGGAAAACATTAGGGAAAGTCTCCAGGACATTTATTGCTTAGGGCAAAGATTTTTGAGCAGTACCCTTCAAGTACAGGCAACCAAAGGAAATGTGGACAACTGGGATCACATCAAGTTAAAAAGCTTCTGCACAGCAAAGGGTACTGTCAACAAAGTGAAGAGACAACCCACAGAATGGGAGAAAATATTTGCAAACTGCCCCTCTGACAAAGGATTAATAACCAGAATATATAAGGAGTGCAAACAACTCTATAGGAAAATACCTAACAATCTGATCAAAAAATGGGCAAAAGATTGAATAGATATTTTTCAAAAGAAGACTTAAAAATGACAAGCTGGCATATGAAAATGTGCTCAACATCATTGATCATCAGAGAAATGCACATCAAAACTGCAATGTGATATCATTTCACCCTAGTTAAAATGGCTTTTATCCAAAAGACAGGTAATAACAAATGCTGGTGAGGATGTGGGGAAAAGGGAACCCTGGTACATTGTTTCTGGGAATGTAAATTAGTACAACCACTGTGGAGAACAGTGTGGAGGTTTCTCAGAAAACTAAAGTTGCCATATGATCTATTAATCCCACTGCTGAGTATATATCCAAAAGAAAGAGACTCAGTATGTCAAAGAGAGATCTACACTCCTATGTTTGTCACAGCATTGTTTACAATAGCTAAGATTTGGACCTAACTGTCCATCAACAGATGAATTCGTAAAGTGTACATTTACTCAGTAGAATATTATTCAACCATAAAAATGAATAAAATCCAGTCATCGGTAACAACATGGATGGAAGTGTAGATCATTATGTTAAGTGAATTAAGCTAGCCACAGAAAGACATGTTCTCACTTATTTGTAGCCTCTAAAAATCAAGTCAGTTGAACTCATAGAGATAGAGTAGAAGGATGACTACCAGAAGCTGTGAAGGATAGTAGCAGGTTTGGCTTGTGGGGAGGTGGGAATGGTTAAGAGGTATAAAAAATATAAAAGGAATGAATAAGACCTACTTTTTGATAGCACAATAGGATGATTATAGTCAATAATACCTTAATTGTATATTTTAAAGTAATTTAAAGAATATAATTGGCTTGTTTGTAACTCAAAGGATAAATGCTCGAGGGGATGGATACCCCATTCTTCATGATGTGCTTATTTTACATTGCTGCCTGTTTTAAAACATCTCACGTGCCCCGTAAATATATACATGTACTATGTATGTACCTACAAAATTTAGAAAAACAATTAAAGCTGGATACAGTGGCTCATGCCTGTAATCCCAGCACTTTGGAAGGCTGAGGCAGGCGGATCACCTGAGGTGAAGAGTTTGAGACCAGCCTGGCCAACATAGTGGAAACTCCATCCTTACTAAATTAAAAATTAACCAAGCGTGGTGGCAGACTCTTGTAATTCCAGCTACTTGAGAGGCTGAGACAGGAGAATCACTTGAATTTGGGAGCTGGAGGTTGCAGTGAGCTGGGATTCTGCCATTGCACTCTAGCCCGTGTGACAGAGTGAGACTCCATCTCAAAATAAATAAATACATAAATAAAAGTTCCATTCCGCCCCTACCAGTCAATACCTCTTCCTAGGATAGTCACTTTTCTGACTTTTTATCAGCATTGATTAATTTTATTTTTGGACTTCATATAAATGAAATAATATGTATATATTTGAATATGTTATTTTAATTTACTTATTTTTTTATTAACCTAGTGTCTGTTGGAATTATCTATGTTGTTGTGTCTCAGTTGTTCATTCTTCTTTATTGCTGTTTAGTATCACATTGTATGGATATACTACAATTCATTTTTCTATTGATGACAATTGTTTTAAATTTTGGATTATTATGAGTAAAACTGTGAGCATTCTCATAAGTATCATTTGGTAAATAGCTATACTTAGTTCTTCTGGTATATTCTTATGGGGGAAATGTCTGAATCATAGGGTAGATGTATGCCTGTTTTTAGTTGACACTGTTGAACACTTTCCCAAAATTATACCATTTATGGTTAATTTTGAGTATGTGACATCGTATGTGAAAAATTGTAAATATAATTGAAGGCATAGTATCTTGTTCTCTTTTTCCAGGTAGGCTTTATATTTCCTTTTTATTTGTTTGTAGTAGGTTGCTAGTAGTACTAGCAATCCTAGATGATACTAATCTAATGTTAGAGATTGAGATGATTTGAAGCTATATTTTAGTCCTTGTAAAGACCAGGTTCTTTTGAGTTCGTCCTTATTCCTATGATCCTGTCTTTTGGGGGCCCTATCCAAAGTGGAGAGACTTTATAAAGGCTTCCTCTTCTTGGTAGACCCTGCACTCATGTTTTGCTTCTAGTCTGTGAGACCATAAAAATCTCAGCTCAGCTTTTCCAGTCTTTCGTTTCTCTTTTCCAGAATTAGCAGATGCTCTTAGGGGGAAAGCAGCTCCAATGTCTGGCTCATCTCCCTGGCTTTGCCTTCTCCCAGATCTTGGCTTTGTTGTTAATCACTGCCTTTTTAGCTTCTCTGTGAATACAGGCAGATTTAAAAAAAATAATTTGTCCAGATTTTCCTAGTCTTTTTAGAATGATTGGACTACTTTGTGTAAATTGTCATTATAGAAGCAGAAATGTGTTTCTTATTAATATATTTTCTGCTCTCATCCTTTCTCTCTATACTCTCCCATCCTCCTTTCCCCTCAATTATGCCTCTTTCGTTATTCCAGATCTCTATTATTATACTGATAATGCATTGTTAAATATTCCAGCTTTCTATGATTCGTATTCTTTCCATTTGATTCACACACATTCATATTCCTGCATGTTTATTTTTCTAGATGAGCTTAGAATCATTTTTAAAGGCCTATGATACATTTCTTTGGGCTTTAATTTTATTTTGGGAGAATTGCCATTTTAAAATTTTCCATTCTTCCCATCCAGATATGTGATGTTTATTGATTTATTTTAGCTTGTTTTCTTTCAGCCTATTACTGCTAATATTTTGGGGGCTGTGTGTGTGTGTGTGTGTATATACTTGCTGCACATTTCTGACTATATTTTTCTTAACTATTGTATTTTTTTTGTTGCTCTTGAGAACAAGACCCTTCACCTAGTTTGTTTTCTTTTTTTTCTTTTCTGTTTTTAAGGGAGGGTGGAGTTGATATATAGTAAAGTGACAAAAATATCTTTATCTTATATTCAGTCATTTTACTGTACTTTATTATGTCTTAAATCTTCATAGTCTATTTGAGATATTTATGATTGGCTTAATGATCTTAAAAATATTATTAGTTTGAATTATAACCTTAACATGTAGCTTATAATACTACTGCTTCTTGGAATTTATTGACTTTTCCCTTGACCGTATAGCATAGAGATCAAATATAACATGGCTGCCTAAAAGATTTGTTCTTTTGGTGTTGGTTACATTGAAACTTCATTTTTTTTAAAGTTTTATTTTATTTTTAATTGACATAATTGTGCATACATATAGGGCATAATGTGAATTTTAATACATTTATATATTGTGTAATAATCAAATTATGGTAATTAGCATATTTAGCACCTCAAACATTTGTTTCTTTGTGCTGAGACTATTCAGAGTCCTTGTTCTAGCTGTTTTGAAATACACCATACATTGTTGATAACTATAATCACCCTACTGTACAGTGGATCACCAGCATTAGTTCATCCTATCTAACTATAACTTTGTACCCATTAATCAATCTTTCTCATCCCCTCTCCCTCTTACCCTACCCAACCTCTGGTAATTATTGTTCTGCTCTCTATTTCTGTTAGATCATATATATATTTTAAAATGATTTCACCTGTGAGTAAAATAATTCAGTATTTTTTCTTTCTGTATTGTGCTTATTTTACTTAACATAATTTCCTTTAGGTTTATCCATGTTATTGCAAATGACAAGATTTCATTCTTTTTCATGGCTAAATTGTATTCTGCTATGACACTTTATTTCTGCATCTTATTTTACCTTATTTATTTCATTATATCAAATATCACATAAAAGCTAATATGTAGGAGTTTTTTTTTTCTTAATCCCTCAAACATTGTTTATTATACAGATAAACCCCAATTCTCATGATGGCTTATGGGTGGATTTTCTGGTAGCAAGTATGGGTACCAGGGTCTTTCAACTTTTTGGATTAGTGGTGATGGAGGTCAGCTACTAGCAGGGTTGGGTCGTACTTTATGAGGATGTCTTTGATCTTTGTCTTTGATCTCCCGCTTGGAAAACTCGTCCATGTATTTCTGGTAATAGAACACCAGGGCTTTGGAGCTGGACTGATGGATACCATAAACCTAGGCCATGTGATCACCACCTTCATCTGGATATGTCCATGCTAGCAAATCACTCCTTGTCCAGAAGCAGAACTGGTTCCAGCAGCTCATATATCAATGTGCACAGCTCGATCATCTCCAGGGGCCGCCCATTCACCTTGATTGCTGTGTTCACAGTGCACCACAGCTATGGCTGTTTTCTTGCATCTGAAGACCATTAGCCGAGCATCTTCTCTTTCCAAAATTTTCTGAGTCTGATCATCAGGGAACTTCAGTACAGTGATTATAACTTTTGCCATGGTCTTAGTCTCACAACCCATCATATACTCAAAAAGCACTTTTCGCAACTACTCAAACTCGGTAGGTTCTCCAAAGAGTGATACATCAGTATGATATAAATTTCCACCTTTTTAAGGTGTCCCCACAGTTGTTGAATATACATTCTTTTCATATTTCTTAAATGGTCTTTTACATTGTGAATCTGTTCTCGGAACTCTTGCTCTTTCAATTTCCAATGACTGATTAAAGTCATCTTCTGTGCTAGCTGTGTCTGTAGCTCCATAATTGTTTCATTATCATTGCCAGAGTTCTCCTCCTGCTCTAGCTTTTCCTGACATTTCTTCTGCAGCTCCTCAAGTTGAATCTGCAGGTCCATTACTTTGGCAGTCCATTTTTCTTCCCGAGCATCAAGAATTCCTACATATCCTTTGGCTGTTCGTATTACTTCATCATCTTTCTCGGCAATTTTTTAAAGTAACTGATTTGTCTCTTTTTGATGGCTTTCTAAAATGTCAGCCTCCACGTCCTGGGCCTTATTGATAATTTCTTTTACGATCATTTCCAGCTCTTGTTCCTTTTGTGCCAGCCGAGTATTAAACTTCCTTATCAGCTTTCTTAATGTGGAATTGTGCTTCAGTTCACGATCTTCCTGCTCCTCTTTGATTCTCTCTCCCATTTCTTGTTCATATTCTTTCTTCAGTATTTTCAATTCTTGGTGATGCTCCTTTCTCAACATTCGAAGGTCTTTCTGCAATCTAACCAACTCCTTGCCCAGTTTCTGTTTATCTCGTTCTGCCCCTGCTAATTTAAACTCCAGGTCATTGAGCTGGCCTTCCATGTTACTAAGCAATTTGGATTGGACCAAATATGATTTGGATTTTTCTTCGGTGTTTTCTTCCAAAAGTTCTGTGAGTTTATTTTTTCCATCCATCTGTTGTTGTAAAGCCTGTAATTTTTCATATTTTGAGGTCAACTCTTCCATTTCAACTCTATGTACTTCTTTCTGTCTTACTAAGCAGGAATCCGGCTCTTTTATCTTTTGCTCCAAGATCTGACAGGTTAGTTCCTACTCCTGGAGGGTTTTCTGGACGTCGTCAACCACATTTTCCCAGTTTTGCTTTGCCTCTGTGTTATTTTTACCTCCCCCTTCTTCCGTATGTTGGGACACTATCAAGGAATATTTCTTGTTTTTTTCTTCAAGTTCTTCTTGAAGATGATCTGTCATAACTTGATCTTCACGTTGCTTTGCTTCACCATGTTCTGGCTTTATTAAGAGCTCCTGGTATTTGCATTGCATTTCAGAATGAGAAGAAAGTGTCTCTTCTTTTTCTTGCTCCAGCCTCTGCAGTAGCTTTTCTTTTTCAGTTAAATTTCTTTGTGAAACACTGATTTCTTCTTCATACATCTTCTGCACACAATCTTGGGAATCTGCTTCTTGTTCAGTACATGCTGCCACATTTTTTGCTGATCTGGGTACAATTAATGTTTCCGACTGAACTTTTTACTGATTTAAGTTTTTCTTCGAAGATGTGAACTTCCCTTTCTCTTTCCTGCAATTTTGCATTCAGCTGACTGAAATGGCTTTCTGTACCTTTTTTTATACTGTTCTTTCTCTTTCATTTGAGATAACAGCCACTTCTTAATGGCAGCAATTTTTTGTTCAGCTCTTTTCTTCAACTCTGCTAATTTTGCAGCATTTTCTGACTCAAGCCTGTCTTCCAATGCCTTTAACTCCTCTTCTATGCTTTTCACACTTAAATTCACATGTTCTAATTCTTTCTTCTTAGTTTCAACTTCAGCTTTCATGAAATCAATTTGCTTTTCAAGTGTTAAGACCTTTTCTTCAGCTTCTTTAACCCTGTTGTCCTTTTCTTCTCCTAACTCTTGAAAATGTTCAAGTTTCTGAACCAGTTCTTTGTTTTCAATATCCTTTTGTTGACTGTAATTTTTAAGAACTTCATTTAAGGACTCTATTTGAGTAGTTTTCTGGGTAATATACTCCTCTAATTCCACAATTCTTGCTGTTTGAGTCTTTAACTCTGTTTCTAAATTGCACTCCTTTTTCTCCATCTTGCTCTTCTTATCTTCCATTTCACCCTTTAAACAATCAAATCTTTTGTTTTGCTGATCAAGATCTTCCTTCAATAAATTTATCTGCTCATCCTTTTCATGAGCTTCCTTTGATTTTAACTCAAGCTGAATCTGTAATTCTTTAATAGTGTTTTGATACTGTGTAAATCTTGACTGTGCTTTCTTCTTCCATTCTGAGAACTTGTTGGACAAGTGATCTACCTGCTCAAGAGCAGAAATCTTCTCTTTATTCAGAGTATCAACTTTCAAAGATAAATCTTGTACCGGATCCAGTAATTCATGTTTTTCTTCATCATACTGCTTATTTAGTGATGAAATGGCTGCTGCTTTTTCAGACAGACTGATACTATTTTGAAGTTGAATGTTCAAATCAGTTAGTTGTTTACTAAGACTGCTAATCTCAGTTGTTTTTTCTTTAAGTTCTTCTTTCATCAATGTGACAGCATTGATGTTTTCAGATAATTCTTTCTTCAACTGTGTTATACAAGACTCCTTTTCAGAAGCAGCCTGTTGCTGATTGCCCTCTTCCTTCTGTAAGGCTTCTTTTTCTGTTAACAGGACTTTCAGTATCAGCCTTCATGCTCTTAATTTGATTTTCTTTTTCTTCTAACTGATGCATAGCCTGTTGAAAAGAAGTATTTAGTGTGTTTTGCTCCTCTGTCAACTGTCTAAGTTCTGCTTCTAATTCAGAAATCGTGCAAGTTTTAATTAACAGTGCCTCCTTAACTTTAGTTGTATGGTGCTGACAGTGAGAAATCCTAGAGAGAATGGCATTAGTTTTACTATTACTAATGTTGATTAGCTCATTTGTTTTAGCTTCTAATAAGGCTTCGGTTCTCTTACAGCAAATATGTAGCTGAATCGCTAGTTCCTCAGACAGTTTTTTAAATTCCAAGCTCTTGTCCTCTAGGCTTTTGTTACTTCTTTCATGTGAAGATTTCAAACTCTGGAATTCTTCATCTGTGGTTTTCAACTTGCTAGTTAACTCAGAAACCTTCCGCTTATCTTCTTCTGCTAGCATCTTCAGATCAACTAGCTGCTCTTGAAGAAGAGTATTTTCATTCAGAGAATTATTCAGGTCAACTTCCAGCTTTTCAAGGTGAGCTTTCAATTCTCCTGTGCAAGAGAATTCACATGAGCAGACTTCTGCTTGAACTGTTCCTGTAATTCATTTAATGTTGTATCCTGCTTAACATGTTCTTCCTTCAACCATGTTATTTCCTTGTTCATCTCTTCTTTTTCACACCCAAATAGGAGGATCTTTTGTTTCAGTTCTTCTACCTCTTGTTCTTTTTCCTGTAATTGGATTTCATGTATTTCCTGAAGTTCCTCAGCTTGCTGATTTTCTTTTCCCAGATTGATAAGACATCATTGAGTTCTCGATGAGCCTCATTAAGACTTTCTATTTGCTCCTTTTGGTTTGTTTCCAGTATTGACACCACATCACTGATTCCAGCTGAGGTAGCTTGTGCCATTTCCAGCATTTTGGCATTAAACTGTTTTTCTTTCTGACTAAGCTCTAGAACAGTATTTTCAAGCTCTTAAGAAGTTTGGCTTCTTGATGCAGTAATTTTTTCTTTCACGTTTTTTGCATCTCCTTTGCTTTCTGCTTAATTTTTTCCATCTTTTTTCCTTGGTTTTTAAATTTGGTTTCATGTTCCTCATTCAAAATATGGATACTGTCATCTTTGGCTGACAATTTCTGTGTATCTCAATTTCTTTCTTCTGTCCTCCTGTCATTTGTAAAATCATATTTTCCTTTTCCATCAAGATTTGCTTTGTCTGTTCCTGTTCTCTGTTACTGTCTTCAAGTTTGGATTCATAGACTTGGGTTAAAGCTTTTACTTTTTGCTCCATTTCACTATACTGTTTTTCAAGTTGCTGCATTAAGTCCTGTACCTGGATTTTGTGAGCATCTAACTCAGTCCAAAATCTTTTGTGTTTCAACTTCAGCTACCTGTTTGGTAAGAAGAATTCTTTCTGTTTCCAAATCCAACAACTTCTGCTGCAATTGGGCCAGCTGTTTCTCATATGCTTTTGTCTACTCATGTGTGGTACTTTGGTAAGACTGAAAACCATCCAGCTTAGCAGATGCCTGCTGGAGTTCCCCTTCAGTCCTTTTATTATCTGCCTCTAAATTTTCTACATGAGCCTGATGCTCTTTTGGATGCTTGTCCTTTTCCTTCAAGAGAAGCTCAAGTTGATTAATTTAATCTTTCAATGCCTTTTCAGTCCTCTGCATAGATACCTCATGTTCTTTAATGATACTCTGAACTTGTTGCTGGTGATGATTTTTCTGTTCATCCATCTTGGCCTCTAATTCCTGCTTCATTTTATCTGTTTGATCTTTCAGAATAGAATATTTCTCTTCTAGCTTGTGAAGGGCTTTTAATACTTCTGACAGCTCACAAGATAATGATTCTAGTTCTGTTTGTTTCACATCAAGCTTTTCTAAAGTCTTTTCATTCATTTCTTCTATGTGGGCCTGGAAGAGAATCTCTTTGTCTTTCAACAATGTTTCTTTTTCTTGTTCACACTTTTCCCGAAGTTTTTCCATTTCAGTCTGATATTGTTGCTTTAAGACTTGGAGTTTTTCATTCCAAAGGGCATCCTGCTGATGCTTAAGGCTTTCCAATTCTGTCTTGTGTTTTTCAACCATGATTGTCATCTCCTTATTGTGCTTATTTTTTTAGCTTCCAGATGAACAGCCAAATCTTTTGACTGATTTTTGTTTTCTTGTAAGCTTTTTTCCAGAGAACTTTCCAATTCAAGAATTCTAGTTCTGTAAGTCTCTGCTTCTTGCTGAAGTTTCCGAAGTTTATTTTCACTTTCTGTGAGGGTTGCTTTTTTCTGCAACTCTAACTCTTGTAGGGCCAAAGATACTTGCTGTTCTTTTTCTTGGCTGATCTTCAGATACTCTGACTGACTCTTTTCAAGAGCTACTTTCATTTGCTCGTGAAATTCCCTTTCTCGGGTCTGAAGCTTCTTGGTCAGTTCCTGCTCTTTTCTGGCCAGCTCCTTTTCATGAAGCTTCTGGAGCTTAGCAGTTTGTTCTTCTGAGGATTTTTTTAATTACATCAACAACCTCCTGTTTCGCCTGAGTTAATTCCTGTTGAAGACTGATGCATTCCTCCTCACTTGTTTTTTCAATAGTTTTTATTATTTATCTATTTCTGCCTTCAGTTTTCTCCGTGCTTCCTGTTTTTTGAGCTGTACTCAAAGCTTTTTCAAGTTCCTCAAAAGCAGCTCTTTCAGACTTTTCCTTCTGTTCCCGTAATTCCTCTCCCTGGGTAGTCATCTGTTTGTTGCGACTATGGAGTTGAGCAATTTCTTCTTCTTTCATTTCCAGAGTTTCACGCATCTCACATTTTGTCTCTGCGATTACCATTCCCTTATCTTGTTCAAGCTGTTCAATTAAGTTCTTTGCATCACGCAACTGAGTGATAAGTTTAGTCTTCTCAGCCATATGCAGGTCCTTTATCTTTTCTAATTCTTGAAGTCTTTCATTCAGTTGTTCTTGCAGAGCCTCTTTTTCACTAGGTAATAGTGTACATTGTTCTTTACGTGACTGAATTGTTTCCTCACAATGAGTAAGTAGGTTCTCTTGATGCTTAACTCTTTGCTGGAACATTTCCAGTGTTTTAGCAGAAGTTCCATCTTCCACTACTGGCTCTACATCACTCTCTGGATTCTCTTCTTTACTAAAGACTTCAGCCTGTGGTTCCAGCTGAGGAAGTGGTTTCAGTACATCAGCGTTCATCAGGCCATTTTGTAACCGTCTCAGCAGAGAAACCTGAGTTTGGAGAACACTAATATACTGATCTTTCTCCTCTAAAGATGCATCAAACTCCTCTTGGAGATGTTTCTTTGCCTGCTGGTCCACTTGGAGCTCCTCTCTTAATTCTTCAATTCTCCGAAGTGATTTATCTAGACTCTGACTTAATATACCTTGTAGCTTTTCTTCTCTCTCTGAAGTATCCGATAAGCTGTAAGAAGCTCAGAGTATTCTCTTCTGTAGCTTCTTAAGCTTCGTTCCATTCTTTGGAACCGCAGACTCAAACGTTTGAGACTGTCTGAAATCTCTACCAAGTCTTCAGCCTTGCTATCTGTAGGGCTGGTTGCCTCGCCAGGAGTTCGGACATGCCCATCCCTCTCCACACCTGGAAACTCCTCACCAGGATCTGCACTCAAGACTAACCTCAGCACTCGACACCCACCTCTGCACTCAACACTAACCTCTGCACTCGACACCCACCTCTGCACTCGACACCTGCCTCTTCACTAGGCACCTAGCTCTGCACACATCCCTCCGGACAGCCCTGGCTGATGCAACCCTGGCCATCTCTTGCACCAGAAAAACCCGCCCAATAACCTGCCAACCAATAGCGGACTGCCCCGTCTCCATCCTGCTCCCCCGCAACCAGTTAGAACACCCGGCCACTCCCTGCTCTCCTAAAGCTATAAAAACCCCTCATCCCGGGAAGCCAGCGTGACTTCTCTGGCCCCCCTTCCTCAGACCACAGAACCTCGCCTGAGAGCTTAATAAATTGGCATTTAATTTTCCTAGGCTGGTCTCAGTTTCCTCATTTTTAAACTCGGCAATAACCCTTAACATTTGGTGCTGAAACCCGGGAGGAGTTGTAAGACCCCTCCTGGGGGAAACTGACTCCTCCACCCTAAGTTGGACCAGGGAACCACTCCGCCGCAAGATAAGGCTTCTGTTGCCCACAGCCCCTCCTGCTGCTTGCCTCGTGGACTCCCTGCTCGTAATTGCGGCTGTGTCAGGGACTCCTTCTCGTTTCTCACCATGGGCCCGGGGCCCCGGCCTCGTCTCGAGGACCTGAGCATAGAGGAGACGTCCCTACTCTCTTGTCTTCTCCCTGTGAGGGGTTTCTCAGGGTCAGGATTCTGAGGGAGACGTCCCCACCTTCCTGAACCCTGTCGTATCCTCTGGTGTTTGGTGGCGCGGCCCAGGACGCTGAGCCGCTCTTCCAACCATCTCCACAGCAGCGGCCAAAGTTTGGGTAATCAGAAGCCCTGTTTGCAAACCCAGGCCCTGCCTGACAGCAGGACCAAATCCCTGGCTTACGCTACTAAAATGTCTATCTCAAATCAGCCCTTTGGCATATAAGCTCCTGTTAATTAAGTAACTGTACTTTCAGTTTTTCTTCCTACCCCCAGCATGAGTGAGTGAGTTTATGTGTAGTCCCATGGCCTAACGGCTATGGGGCTTGTGTGGGCCTCAACCCGCGGTTCCATGGGGGATGTCATAAGGCATAACAGTGATTCACCTCAAGACTGACTGAAAGTTCTGAGGTGACCAGGCCCGGGGGTTATATGGGTACACCTTAGCCAAGACGCCCTGAAACATCCCTTTGGGGACGTGGCTGGGAAGGCATCAGACTGGTCTCCCATCTGGGGGGCACCCATCCTTTTTCCGTCAATCCTATATGTGGTTCTGTCTTTATTGTAGATTTGCTAGTTTAGTTAGACTCCTATTAGCCGATATACAGTGGTTTAGGTCTGCTTCCCTTGAAGTAACAGATATTCTACAGTGGGTAACAGACCACTGGCTGCAGGGAACCTTTACTGAATTCATGCCCCTAGAAATAACTTTGTTCTCCTTTTTCCTCCTACTCTTCTTCTACCACTAAAACCTCACTTCCTGGCTCTGTCTCTTTTTCACTTCCCCTTATTCTTCCATGTGGCAAATAGCTCTAGCCCTGTCTCTTTTTATTTTTTTCTCATTATAATCATTGCAGCCCGTAAGTTCTCTCAGCCACCCTCTCCGGGAAAAGAGTTCTTCTGCCCATGTTGGGTATAATAGGAAAAACAAAACAAAACAAAAAAACAAATATGGGTAATCAGAAATCTCACCCAGACCCCAAGTCGCCATTAGGATGCCTAGCCAAAAATCTACCCAAACTGGGAGTCTCTATAAAAAAGAAAAGGCTACTCTTCCTCTCCACTGTGGCCTGGCCACAGTATCCTTTAGACAACCAGTCCAAGTGGCCTCCAGAGGGCACACTCAACTTTAATATCCTAACAGACAACTTTTGCCAAAGAAACGGCAAGTGGGCAGAGGTTCCCTACATTCAGGCTTTCTGGCATCTCCGCTCCCACCCCGACCTCTGCTCCTCCTGCAGTACTGCCCAGGTACTCCTAGCAAAACACTCCCCCACACTCCCTTCGGCTCCTTCGCCAACCCCCTCCTCCTCCTCCTCCTCTGACCCCAATCTGGCTGAAGAGCTCTCCCTACCCCCACTTGACCCACGAATTCCCTGCCTTATGCAGGCCCCCAACCCTCTCCTGCTCCTCCTCTTCTGGGTTCCAACCTAACCTCTCCTGTTAGTGCTCACACTCACTCGCACTGCGCTTCCAATGACAAAACCTCTCTCCTTTGTCCTCTCCGTGAGGTGGCTGGAGCGGAGGGCGTTGTCCGAGTGCATGCTCCCTACTCCCTCTCCGATCTATCAGACATTGAAAAACACCTAGGGTCATTCTCCACCAATCCTACTGCTTACACCAAAGAATTTCGTTACCTCACCCAGGCATACGACCTTACCTGGTATGACACCTGTGTAATCCTGTCCTCCATCGTTACTCCAGATGAGCATGACCGCATTCTCACAGTGGCCCGAACACACGCTGATCAAATACATCTCACAAACAATCAAATACCGGTAGGTGTGGCGGTGGTCCCCGAGGCCGACCCTAATTGGGACTATCAAGCTGGTCAAGATGGCTGCCACTGCCGAGAGCAAATGCTACAGTGCCTCCAAGCAGGCATGCAGAGCGCAGCTCAAAAGGTGGTTAATTATGACAAGTTAAGGGAAATAACTCAGGGTCCTGATGAAAACCCAGCTGCCTTCCTTGACCGATTAACTAATGCTATGATCCTCCATACCCAGCTGGATCTGGCCTCCTTAGTGGGGGCTACAGTCCTAGCCACCCACTTCATCTCTCAGTCAGTGGCTGATATAAGGAGGAAGCTTAAAAAAGCTGAAGAAGGCCCCCAAATTCCCATACGGGACCTGTTAAACATGGCATTTAAAGTTTTTAATGGCCGAGAGGAAAAGGCTGCGGCCACCCACCAGGCCCGTTTATAGCAAAAGGTAGGCCTCCAAACCCGAGCTCTTGTAGCAGCCCTGAGGCCGGCAGTACACCGAGCATCCGGTAGAGGGGGTCCATTGAAACCCCCCCAAAATTCTTCAAAGGCCCTGCCCAGGCCCTGTTTCAAATGTGGCCAAGAGGGACACTGGGCACGGTAGTGCCCATGTCCTCGCCCAGCTCCCGGACCCTTCCCGAGCTGCAAGCAGACTGGACACTGGAAGGTTGACTGCCCGTCCCGGACTACAGGCTCACCCCCCACACCTCTATGTGAGGGGCAAGCCGGTCCACAGGAAGCAGTCCCTTCGCTTGAACTCCTTGGCCTTCTGGACGACTGACACAGCCTGGACTTGAGGACCCCCATGACCATTGCCGAGCACAGGGTAACGCTACAGGTAGCGGGTAAGTCCATTTCCTTCTTAGTGGATACGGTGGCTATCTATTCTGTATTGCCTTCCTACTCAGGACCTAGCATACCTTCCCAGGTTTCAGTCATGGAAATTGATGGAAAGCCTTCCTGTCCTAATCAAACTCATCCTTTAGCCTGTGTCCTCAAAGGACACCTTTTCTCCCCACTCCTTTTTAGTCATGCCCTCATGCCCGGTCCCCCTTTTAGGACGAGATATTCTCCAAACTGTGGGGGCCACTCTCCAACTCACTGGCCCCCCCACACTCAAGCCAATCACCAGCCCACCTCCTCTTACCACTCTTAACTGACACCACACCCTGTCTTAACCCTTCGCCTGAACCCCCTATTCCTCCTGAGTTAGTTAATCCCTTGGTATGGGACACCTCCAATCCTGTAGTGGCCAGACATCACACGCCAGTTAAGATACTTCTAAAAAATCCTACCCACTTTCCCTCACGTCCCCAGTTTCCTATCTCAAAACCCCACCACCAAGGCCTAAAGCCTATCATTACCCGACTCCTAGCCGAGGGACTCCTTATCCCCACCAGTTCCCCTTGTAACACTCCTATCTTGCCGGTCCAGAAGTCGTCCGGGGACTACCGCCTAGTTCAGGACCTACACCTTATCAACGAGGCAGTGGTACCCTTCCACCCTGTAGTCCCCAACCCATACACCCTATTATCCAACATCCCCTCCACTACCTCCCATTTTACGGTTCTTCACCTCAAGGATACCTTCTTTACCATTCCTCTATACCCTGAGTCTTACTTTCTCTTTGCCTTCACCTGGACCGATCCAGACACCAACCCGTCACAACAGCTCACCTGGACAGTCCTGCCCCAGGGATTCAGAGACAGCCCCCATATTTTCAGACAAGCCTTAGCAGCTGACCTTAGCTCCTGCCCCCTTCAACCCAGTCTTCTTCTTCCGTACGTGGATGACCTATTACTTTGTAGCCCCTCCCTCTCTCTGTCTCAACAGCATACTGCCACTCTCCTTAACTTTCTGGGATCCCAAGGGTATCCTTGGGATATCTCCCTCCAAGGCGCAGTTGTCAGTTACCTCGGTAGTCTACTTGGGCATTTGCCTCACCCCTACAACTAAAAGCCTAACAACGAATCGCCAAAAGGCACTCCTTTCGCTGCAGCCTTCAGGGACAGCTGACCAAATACTCTCCTTTTTGGGGTTTGTAGGGTTCTTCCGCCACTGGATACCTAATTTTGTTTCTCTAGCTAAACCTCTGTATGCAGCTGCTAAAGACACACTCACGGGACTCCTCTCCCATCCTGGGGTAGTGAAGCAGGCTTTTAAAACCGTACAAGCTGCCTTGTCCACAGCCCCCCTGTTCCAACTACCGGATCTCAACCGCCCCTTCCACTTGTTCACTGATGAAAAACAGGGGATTGCGGTTGGGGTCTTAACCCAACCCCTGGGCCCCATGTATCATCCAGTAGCCTACTTATCAAAACAGCTCGACCCCACGGTCAAGGGGTGGCAGCCTTGCCTGCGGGCCCTGGGAGCGGCAACAGAACTCACCAAGGAATCCCTAAAACTTACTTGGGCCAGCTCATCTCAGTGTTCTCCCCACATTGGCTAACCGACCTTCTCTCTTACAAATCTCTCGCTCACCTAGGACCCTCTCGCCTACAGTAGTTTCATCTACTCTTTATTGAAAATCCTTCAGTCAGCCTTCATCCCACTTCTCCACTCAACCCGGCTACTTTGCTTCCCCTTCCATCCCATTCCCCCTCCGCAGCCCATTCCTGTCCTGAACTAATAGAGGCACTTGCTAAACTTCAGGAGGGCCTGTCTGACCTTCCCCTATCCAACCAAGACCTTACCTTTTATGTAGATGGAAGTTCAATAGTGACAGCCGAGGGGCGGCAAAAAGCAGCCTATGCAGTAGTTACAGATTCAGCCACCCTCGAGGCATGCCGCCTTCCAAATGGAACCACATCACAGAAGGCAGAGCTCATTGCCTTAACCTGAGCTCTCACGCTAGCACAGGGGAAGTGAGCAAATATCTATACTGACTCAAAGTATGCTTTTCTTATCACTCTGCCCTCTGGAGAGAGCGGGGATTCCTTACTACAAAAGGGTCCCTCATAATCAATGCTACCCAAATCTCTAAACTCCTGCAAGCTCTGTCACTGCCCAAAGAGGTTGCTGTCATAGCAGCAAAATCCTTGACCAATACCAGGCTAGCCCTGACTCCGATCCTGTTCCTCACCATGGCCACACCTCCAGTTTACTTGCCATCATATTGAAAAACAAGCCCTCATATTGAAAGGAGGAACCGAGTCTAATCAGGGCTGGATCTTCTTAAACAACAAAATCACCCTTCCCCGAGAACAGGCCCCTAAAATTATTGCTGAAATCCACCAATCCTTATGTATTGGGCCCAAGGCGTTGTATTGCTTTGTGCAGCCCTTCTTTCTCTCACAGGTCTACAACAAACAATTGAGCAGGTACACAAAGCTTGTGTTACTTGCTCTAAGGTCTTGCCTCCGGGAAGCTTAAAGCCACAGCTTCCTACCCACCAAATGCGTGGCAACCTGCTGGCCCAAGACTGACGAATTGATTTTACTCATATGCCCACTCACAAGAAACTCTGCTACCTCCTAACCTTTGTAGATACCTTTTCTGGATGGACTGAAGCCTTTCCCACCTCCAGGGAAACCGCAGATGCAGTGGCCTCCTTCTTAATTCAGGAAATCATCCCTTGTTTTGGCTTACCTGCAAACATCTAGTCAGACAATGGTCCAGCGTTTACAGCTCAGGTGGTCCAGCTGGTCGCCAAGTCTCTCAACATCTCCTGGAAACTACACATCCCCTACCACCCTCAGTCATTGGGTAAAGTGGAATGGGCTCACGACATCCTCAAAGATCATTTAGCCAAACTCACCATCGAAGTAAAACTCTCTTGGCCCACACTTCTGCCCCTTGCCCTGGTCCGGGTCCGAACCACCCCATGGGGGCAAACGGGCCTCAGCCCCTTTGAATTGCTGTATGGATGGCCTTTCCTGGTCTCTCATAATCTCCTGGTACAACTACCTCCTCTAGCCTCCTACCTCCCCTACCTCTCTCTCCTCCGCCACTTAATTAGGGAACATGCGGATCGTACTCTCCCCGTTGTCCCGGGACCAGAGGACCCCCATCCGGCGGCACTCCTCCAGCCAGGCGACAGTGTTCTCCTCCGGGAGCTCAAACCAGGATCTCTGCAGCCTAGGTGGTCAGGACCCCATGTCGTTATCCTAACCACCCCTATGGCCGCCAAGCTCCTGGGTCATACCCCATGGTATCTTGTGTCCTGCCTCAGACTGGCCACCCAAAATGATCAATGGAGAGCCAAGCCCTTGGGCCCCACTCGCCGCCTCCTCACCTGTGGCCCCTCCCCGTTGACTCCTAACCCTTCAAATTCTCCTCCTAACAATACTTCTAGTGTCCCCTCTTAAAGCCAACCCCTACTATGTCTGGTGGTTCTACCTTCAGGAATCCTGGACGGAAGGCTCCACCACTAAAACCCAATACATTACTCAAGCAGATTGCCAGCCCACAGGCTGCCAATCAGCCATAAAACTTGAATTCCCAGAATCCAAGGCCAATACTGGTACCTGTTTGTTTCTTCAGGAACAGTGTTGCTATTACATTAATGAAACAGGTCTGGTAGAGGAAAATGTCAACACTCTCTATTGCCTCCAAGAAGACCTCCGAAGAAAATGGAACGCACCAGCCTCTTCTCTTAACTGGTGGCAATTCCCAATGCTTACCTGGCTGGCTCCCATTATCATCCCCATTATCATTGTTTGTCTTTTGCTAATGCTAGCCCCCTTTTTTCTTCAGGTTTTTACAGGCCCACATAAGGGAAATTTCCAGGGTGGCTGTAAACCAGATGCCGCTTCACCCATATGTCTGACTCCCAACCGAGGCACCAGCCAGCTGACCCTTCCCCTCACTCTGCTGCTACTCAGCAGGAAGTAGCCAGAAAGAAGCGGCGTCCTGTATCATCAAAAGGGTAGGAATGTAAGGCCGGTTGCCTCGCCAGGAGCTCGGACACACCCATCCCTCTCCACGCCTGGAAACTCTGTACCAGGATCTGCACTCAGCACTAACCTCTGCACTCGACACCCACCTCTGCACTCGACACCCACCTCTGCACTCGACACCCACCTC
>PVKV010030423.1:0-22301 GCA_004027835.1 Alouatta palliata | reverse complement strand
AAAGCAGGCCTGGTGGTAATGAAATCTCTGAGTACTTGCTTGTTCGTAAAAATTTTATTTTTCCTTCACTTATGAAACTTAGTTTGGCTGGATATGAAATTCTGGGTTGAAAGTTCTTTTCTTTAAGGATGTTGAATATTGGCCCCCACTCTCTTCTGGCTTGTAGGGTTTCTGCTGAGAGATCTGCTGTGAGTCTGATGGGCTTCCCTTTGTGGGTAACCTGACCTTTCTCTCTGGCTGCCCTTAGCATTTTCTCCTTCATTTCAGCCCTGGTGAATCTGACGATTATGTGCCTTGGGGTTGCTCTTCTTGAGGAATATCTTTGTGGTGTTCTCTGTATTTCCTGGAATTGAATATTGGCCTGCCTTGCTAGGTTGGGGAATTTTTCCTGGATAATATCCTGAAGAGTATTTTCTAACTTGGATTCATTCTCTCCGTCACATTCAGGTACACCTATGAAACGTTGATTAGGTCTTTTCACATAGTCCCGTATTTCTTGGAGACTTTGTTCATTCCTTTTTACCCTTTTTTCTCTAATCTTGCCTTCTCCTTTTATTTCATTGAGTTGATCTTCGAGCTCTGATATCCTTTCTTCTGCTTGGTCGATTCAGCTGTTGAAACTTGTGTATGCTTTGTGAAGTTCTCATGTTGTGTTTTTCAGCTCCATCAATTCACTTATATTCCTCTCTAGGTTGTTTATTCTCATTAGTATTTCGTCAAATCTTTTTTCAATGTTCTTAGTTTCTTTGCATTGGGTTAGAACATGTTCTTTTAGTTCACAAAAGTTTCTTGTTACCCACCTTCTGAAGCCTGATTGTGTCTATTCATCACACTCATTGTCCATCCAGCCTTGGTCTCTTGCTGGTAAGGAGTTGTGATCCCATGTAGGAGGAGAGGTGTTCTGGTTTCAGGTGTTTTCATCCTTTTTGCACTGGTTTCTTCCCATCTTTGTGGGTTTATTCCCCTGTCGTCTTTGTAGTTGTTGACTTTCCGATTGGGTCTCTGAGTGGACATCCAGTTTGTTGATGATGAAGTTATTTGTTTCTGTTTTTTAGTTTTCCTTCTAACAGTCTGGCCCCTCTGCTGTAGGATTGCTGAGGTCCATTCCAGGCCCTGCTTGCCTTGGGATCACCTGCAGTGGGTGCAGAACAGTAAGGGTTGCCGCCAGTTTCTTCTGCTGCTATCTTTGTCCCTGAAGGATACGCACCTGATATCAGTCTGAGCTCTACTTTATGAGGTGATTCTTTGGATATATGGGAGTCAGGGAGCTGCTTGAGGAGACAGTCTGTCCTTTATAGGAGCTCAAGTGCTGGACTGTGAGCTCCATTGTTCATTCAGAGCTGCTGGGCAGGTACGTTTAAGTCTGCTGCAGCAGAACTCATAAGCCTCCTTTTTTTTTTTTCCCCCAGGTGCTCTGTCCTGGGGAGTTAGGGCTTTATTTATGAGTTTCTCTTGTGCTGCTGCCTTTTTTCACGGTTGCCCTGCCCAGTGAGGAGACAGCCTAGTCACTGTCTGCTGCAGAGGCTTTGCTGAGCTGCTGTGGGCTCTGCCCAGCTGCCATATGAACTTCCTTGCAGTCCTGTTTATACGGGTATAGTTAGAACTGCCTCGGCAATGGTGGCCCACCTCTGTAATGGTGTACTCTCTCTGTCATGGTGGGCTGCCTCGGCAATAGCAGGCTGCCTCAGCAATGGCAATCTACCTCCGTAATGGTGGAGTGCCTCGGTAATGGTGGATGCCCCTTTCCCACAGAGCTGGCCTGTCCCGGGTTCAGCTGTGCTTGCTGTGAAACTCTCAATCCAGAGCGTTTCCAATTGCTGTCTTTTTGTGGGGGTGGGACCAGCCAAGCCTGATCACCTGGCTCTCTGCCTCAGAGCCTTTTTTTTTTTTTTTTTTTAGTTTAATAGTCGACTGTCTCCCAGGTGTTCCAGTTGCCTGTTGAAAACGCACTGGGATCTGTGTAATTTCCTGTGCAGCGACCCACTGCGCCAGCTGAAACAGCTGCGCTGAGATTCGTGGCACTTTTTTGCCAGGGAATCTCCTAGCCTGTTTCAGTCCCCTTTTCTATCAGTTGAATGGGCGACTCTGTCTTCCCAGAGTTCCAATTGCCAGCTAAAATGGTGCCTGGACCTGTGTATTTTGTACGGAGAACCGCTGTGCTGGGGCACTGGCTGAAATAGCTGGGCCAGCCGAAACAGCCGTGCTGACGATCCATGGGGCTCCTCCGCCTGGGAATCTCTTGGTTTATGGGCAATAAAAATCCATCTGGAAATGCGGCGTCCACTCACCCTCTGTGCTTTCGCTGGGAGCTGCAATCCTGAGCTCCTCCTAATTGGCCATCTTGGATCCAGTGTCCGTGTTTACCATTATTAACATTAAGTGACATTCACTTGGATTGAGCAGTAATAGTATTTTTAAAATGTGAGACTTTTTGGTGATTTCTGATCCCAAACTTTTTATCACAGGTGGGCCTTCATGTGTGTACCTGAAAACAAAATATGCATAACTGTTGCACTGGTTTGAAAATGTTAGTGGTGAAAATTACCTAATCAGTTATCAGTACTGTATCGAGAAACCAATCTCAGAAGAGTGTGATGATTCTCTTTTAAAATAGCTCAAAACGAATTAGTATCTGCTTTTTCTTTGTCCCTGTTTTGTTGTATAGTATTTTTTAAATTATTATTATCATACTTTAAGTTCTGGGGTACGTATGGAGAACGTGCAGAGAATGTGTAATAAATATACCTATTTATTACATAGGTATACATGTGCCGTGGTGATTTGCTGCACCCATCAACCCATCATCTACATTAGGTATTTCTCCTAATACTCTCCTTCCCCTTCTCCCTAATCCCCTGATAGGCCCTGGTGTGTGATGTTCCCCTCCCTGTGTGCATGTGTTCTCATTGTTCAACTCCCACTTATGAGTGAGAACATGTGGTGTTTGGTTTTCTGTTCTTGTGTTAGTTTCCTGAGAATGATGGTTTCCAGATTCATCCATGTCCCTGCAAAGGACATAAACTCATCCTTTCTAATGGCTGCATAGTATTCCATGGTGTATATATGCCACGTATTCTTTATCCAGTCTATCATTGATGGATATATGGGTTGGTTCCAAGTCTTTGCTATTGTGAATAGTGCCACAATATATATGTGTGCATATGTCTTTATAGTAGAATGGTTTATAGTCCTTTGGTTATATACCCAGTAATAGTATTGCTGGGTCAAATGATATCTCTGGATCTAGAACCTCGAGGAATTGCCACATTGTCTTCCACAATGGTTGAACTAATTTACATTCCCACCAAGAGTGTAAAAGTGTTCCTATTTCTCCACATCCTCTCCAGCATCCGTTGTTTCCTGACTTTTTCATGATCGCCACTCTAACTGGCATGAGATGGTATCTCATTGTGGTTTTGTTTTGCATTTCTCTAATAATCAGTGATGATAAACTTTTTTTTTCATATGTCTGTTGGCTGCATGTCTTCTTTTGAGAAGTGTCTGTTTTTATTCTTCACCCACTTTTTGATAGTTTTTTTTTCTTGTAAATTTGTGTAAGTTCTTTGTAGATGACGAATATTAGCCCTTTGTTAGATGGACTGATGACAGTTTCTTTTGCTATGCAAAAGCTGTTTAGTGTAATTAAATCCAATTTGTCAATTTTGGCCTTTGGTTTTGGTGTTTTAGTCATGAAGTCTTTGCCCATGCCTATGTCCTGAATGGTATTGTCCTTTTCTTCTAGGGTTTTTATAGTTTTAGGTCTTACATTTGAGTCTTTAATCCATCTTGAGTTAATTTTTGTATATGGTGTAGGGAAGGGGTCCAGTTTCATATTTCCGCATATGGCTATCCAGTTTTCCCAAAACCATTTATAGGGAATCCTTTCCCCATTGCTTGTTTTTGTCAGGTTTGTCAAAGATCAGATGGTTGTAGATGTGTGGTGTTATTTCTGAGGCCTCTGTTCTATTCCAATGGTCTATGTATCTGTTTTGGTACTAGTACCATGCTGTTTTAGTTGCTGTAGCCTTGTAGTATAGTTTGAAGTCAAGTAGTGTGATGCCTTCAGCTTTGTTCTTTTTGCTTAGGATTGTCTTGGCTATGTGGGCTGTTTTTTGGTTCCATATAAAGTTTAAAGTAGCTTTTTCTAACTCTGTGAAGAAAGTCAATGGTAGTTTGATGGGTAGGGCATTGAATCTATGAATTACCTTGGGCATTATGGCCATTTTCATGATATTTATTCTTCCTATCCATGAGCATAGAATGTTTTTCCATTTGTTTGTTTCCTCTCTTATTTCCTTGAGGAGTGGTTTGTAGTTAACTGTGAAGAGGTTCTTCACATTCCTTGTTAGTTTTATTCCCAGGTATTTAATTCTCTTTGTAGCAGTTCTAAGTGGGAGTTAACTCATATTTTGGCTGTTGGTCTATTATTGGTGTATAGGAATGATCGTAATTTTTGTACATTGATTTTGTATCCTGAGACTTCGCTGAAGTTGCTTGTCAGCTTTAGGAGATTTTTCCTGAGATGATGGGGTTTTCTAAATATACAATCATGTCATCTGCAAACAGACAATTTGGCTTCTTCTTTTCTTATCCGAATACCCTTTATTTCATTCTCTTGCCTGATTACCCTGGCCAGAACTTTCAATACTATGTTGAATAGGAATGGTGAGAGAGGAGGGTCCTTGTCTTGTGATGGTTTTTAAAGGGAATGCTTACAACTTTTGCCCATTCAGTATGATACTGGCTGTGGGTTTGTCATAAATAACTCTTATTATTTTGAGATACGTTCCATCAGTATCTAGTTTGTTGAGAGTTTTTAGTAAGGGCTATTGAATTTTGTTGAAGGACTTTTCTGCATCTATTGAGACAATCATGTGGTTTTTGTCATTTGTTCTGTGTATGTGATGGAATACGTTTATTGATTTCTGTATGTTGAACCTTTGCATTCTAGGAATGAAGCCAACTTGATTGTGATAGATAAGCTTTTTGATGTGCTGCTGGATTCTGTTTGCCAGTATTTTATTGAGGAGTTTTACATCGATGTTCAGGGATATTGCCCTGAAATTTTCTTTTTCTGTTGTGTCACTGTCAGGTTTTGGTATCAGGATGATGCTGGCCTCATAGAAAGAGTTAGGGAGAATTCCCTCTTTTTCTATTGTTTGGAGTAGTTTGAGAAGGAATGGTACCAGCTCCTCTTTGTACCTCTAGAAGAATTCGGCTGTGAATTTTTGTGATCCTGGACTTTTTTTGGTTGGTAGGCTATTAATTGCTGCCTCAATTTCAGACTTTGTTATTGGTCTATTCAGGGATTTGACTTCTTTTTGGTTTAAACTTGGGAGAGTGTATGTGTCCAGGAATTTATCCATTTCTTCTGGATTTTCTGGTTTATTTGTGTAGAGGTGTTTATGGTAGTCTCTGATGGTAGTTTATATTTCTGTGGGATCAATGTGATATCCCTTTATCATTTTTTACTGCATCTATTTGATTCTTCTCTCTTTATTTCTTTATTAGTCTGGCTAGCAATCTGTATATTTTGTTGATCTTTTCAAAAAACCAGCTCCTTTATTTATTGATTTTTGAAGGATTTTTTGTGTCTCTATCTCCTTCAGTTCTGTTCTGATCTCAGTTATTTCTTGTCTTCTGCTAGCTTTTGAATTTGTTTGCTCTTGCTTCTCTAGTTTTTTTTTTTAATTGTGATGTTAGGATGTTGATTTTAGATTATTCTTGCTCTCTCCTGTGGTCATTTAGTGCTACAAATTTCCCTCTACACACTGCTTTCAATGTGTCCCCCACTGATTCTGGTATGTTGTGTCTTTGTTTGCACTGGTTTCAATGAACTTATTTATTTCTGCCTTAATTGAGGAGAGACATATTTAGTTGGCCTCATGCTTTTTATTAGATCTTATTGTTTGGGAAACGGAGTCTCCTCTCTATCAAAAGGTAAAGGTTTTTGATTTTATCACTTTCACTAAATGAGTGACTATTTTATAATGACTTGTGATCCTATTTTGTGGTATCAAGTGTCTTAAAACTTTGATATTTGGTTAGCTTTCTAAGAGTAAAATTTTAAGTTCTGACTTCAGTTAACTTTTCTGAAAAGTAGGTTCCCCGATATCCAAGAGAGACATAGTAGGCTTATTCATTATGTTGGAATTATGCAGGAAGCATTGTCAAATCTGAGGTTGTATTTAGCTTCCTTTGGGTTATATTTATATAAATGTGGTGTTAATATGTGTTCCAGGATTGTATGAGATTCTTAAAATTCTGATATTTTTAAATATATGCTGTTAATACTAATTATAATTGTTAAGTTGTTGTATGCCACAGAAATAACCAAATTTTCTTGTTAACTGTGTCTCTACCTATGGCTATCTCAAGACTTTCGTGATCCACAATTGTTGTTTTGCTTTCGTTCTTCTCAAAAATGACTTACAGTCAGCCACAGGCCAAGGCTTGCTTCTTTGGAGTTCGTAAAAAGGACCACTGAGTGCAGTTTTCTGGTAACTTTAGAGATTGTGCCATTGGATTACAGAGAAAATGTCTGGATCTCTAATTGGAAGTCTGGTGGGTTCCTAAAGATTGTTAACCCAATAGGAAGCAGAGCAGGATTTGATAGCATAGATTGAACTAATAAGGACTGAAATAATCTTTTATGATTTTTATGTTTAAAATATTGCTGATTCTTTTTGTTTTGTTTTTCAGAGTCTAGAGAATTTTTTCTTTTGAGCTGTTTACAGCCTTTAAGTATACTTTAAGTGTACCAAATAGAATATACTTTTATAAACTGAATTTGAGGTCTATTTCTCTCTTTGCTTAATTTCTCCAGAATTTGTAAACTATTTGGGAATATTCTTAACTCATGGCAATGTGTTTGTTTGCATAATAGTGACATGTTTTCTTTTATAATGGACCCCAGTTGGAGGAGGTGGTTATTTCCCAGGACTTTGACTGAAATAGCCTTGTGGGAGGTTCCAGCAAAGCCAGTATAGGAGGCTGTGGTGAGCCGAGATTGTGACATTGCACTCCAGCCTGGGCAACAAGAGCAAAACTTTGTCTCAAAAAAACAAAAGAAAAAGAAAAAGTCTAACTGAAACGCTGTAGGGCAGACCCTAGTTCTCGCTTATTCACAAATACTCTGCACTAATTTTGCTAATAGAAAGTTATAAGAATCCTATTGAGGAGGCTGTGGTGAGCTAAGATTGTGACATTGCACTCTAGCCTGGGCAACAAGAGCAAAACTTTGTCTCAAAAAAAAAGGAAAGGAAAAGAATCCTATTGAATACATATATTTTTACCCTATATTTTTTATGTCTTTTTTCATAAAAGGGAAACTAAAACTGTGCACACAACAGCAAAAAATATTTTGTTGCTGACTACTGCTTCCTAGACTAAAAATTTTCTACTATAATAATTTTCAATAGATTAAAATATCTTCTTCTATGACAGCTAAACAGTTTTATATTTAACTTGTTTTTAAGCAACCAGAAATGAGTGTTAAAGTTTTGGTGGTTTATTTCAGTTATAAAAATAAGGCAATAACATGATGAGTCTAGTTAGCAATATTTCTCCACTTTTTTTTTAAATCATTTACCTTAAAATTACTGACTTTGGAACGGTATGTGAATTAGAATGTTTTATTAAAATTTCAAAAAATTTTAGCATTAAAGATATAGTTATATGTTTGTAATTCACTCACAAAATAGGGTTTTCTGCTTATACTCACAGAAGTCATCCTGAATAATAAGTAATATGTAAGCGACCCTCTACTGTTTTCAAAGAACTTTCAGCTTCATTTCACTGAGATTTAAAGAGGTGACTTGGTCAAAGTTACCTAAAAAACACAGTGTGGAGCCCACACTTATACCTGATTTAAAACTCATGTTCTAAAAAAAATGGTGTCCAAGCTCCATACCTTTGCAAAACCTCTCCATTCTTGTGATTTTTCTCTCAAGTTTTTATACACTCAGGTTATGCCGCATACATGGCAAGATTTTCCTCAGCTGTCATAAATGGCATGTTCTGTCTTTACAGCTAAACTGGCACTTCATTACAGGTCAAGATCTCGTGTGCAGGCTGTTTCTTCAGTATCTCTCTTCTGTACCACAAAGCCCTTAACGTCTTCAAGCTTATCATTGGCTCAATAACATTTGGTAACTGAATGTAAAGAAATGATTCATCATTCCTGTAACTTACAGCATTTCAAAGTTCAAGCTAATTTGAAGTTTCTTTGATTTAGTACATAGGACTTAATGTGTGTGGGTACGTGTTTCTAAATCATCAAGGATCTCATAACAATAAATGGTATTGAGTTTTCAGAATATATGAGAGTCTGATCTAAGGAGGGTTTTCAGAATTTTGTTGAATCAAGTTATCTCTCCTGAGGTTTAAATTAATGCTTTCTCTTCCCATTCACTAAGGTTCCTAAATCTGCTGCTTAAAAAATAAATGTATGTTTTTCTGCTCTAAATGTTGAAAGGCATCCAGTATGTCCTGAACGCACAGCATTTCATATCCTGGAGTTTCAGTGAACTGTTTTTTTCTTAATAGCTCAGTGAAACTGGAGAACAATTACTTTTTCAGTTAATGTTAAACCGATAGCATTTTTAAACACGAAGCTGGCAGCAAATATTATGTCAAAGCTACAGTGTATTGAAGAGTAGTTTGGCCGCTTTGCAACTCACCTCTGAAATACCAGACTTCCTTTGTCGGGCCAAGTACAGCATTAAGAAATCACACCGTAGAGGCGGAGGGGGTGCTGGGATGTTTTGCTCCAGGCATAGAGTCTGTTTCTCTGCACATGGCTGCATGAGCCTGACTTTCCAATCCGTTTTACAACCCAGCAGTTCTTTTGCAAAGACCCGAAGTTCCATTCTCTCACAGGCTAACAAATATGTAGATATCAATAGGTTAACGTTAGAAAGCCATTTAAATGCTTTAAGGTTTCTCTGGCTTTTTAAAAATTGGGACAAAGTCGGGGTTTTTCCCATACATTTTGCAATGCCTTAAGAAGACAGGAAGATAATATTTTCCAGCAGCAACTCAAGCATCTGTGCACACTATACTGAAATAAACTGTAGCAGAGCCAACCCTTTCACTTAAACTTTACAGATATGACAGTCAATCAGGACACTTCTGAAAATATTCTGTCTTGTGAGCAAAGCTCTGTATTCCATACTTCGAAAGATACTAAGTAAAGATGAGACCATTGAGGTTATGACAACTACATAAACAGCCATATTTAATACACAGTGGAAAGTATTAAATTTCATAATAGATGTACAGATAACAGGCTTTATATGTGGAAAAGAAAAAGAGACGGCTTCCTGTTTGAAGAGTTTGAGAGATGGTGGGGGAGGGACGAGGGCAGAGGCAGAAGACCTGGTTCAGAATTGGTTTAGATGTGGCCAGGCCAGAGGCGGAAGACCTGGTTCAGAATTGGTTTAGATGTGGCCAGAGCAGAGGTTTATCCCAGAGACAGACACGCAGGAGATGAACTGTGCACAGAGAGAGAGATGAATTCAAAGTGGTAAATCTATGGTCAGTGATCAAGATTGGGGTCACAGAGTTGGGATTCAGAGCTGGGAAGATCAAAATGAGACCTGAGAGGATTAGACTTAGAATACTTTGGGAACGAGCAAAGACAGATACATAACCATGAACACTGAAAACAGTTCTTGGGACACTGGACTTGAGTACTTGGTTTGGGCTGTCTCCTTAATGGGGCAGGAGGATCGCGTGGAGAAGATGTTATATGAGCAATGAAAGCTTATGCCTATTCTGCTCATGCAGGTGGCTGTGTGTGTGTGTGTGTGTGTGTGTGTGTGCGTGCACACGTGTGTGTATCTGTGTGAAGAAGGACTGTCATTTGTGCTACGGTTTATGTTTGGAATAAAGTTTTATGTGATCCAGAAAACAGTTGAAAAATTTTACATCATTCTGACTCTAAAACTCACGTTAAGTCCTACATTACCTATATAGTTAAGTTTCAGGTTATCAACTGGATAATACAATTTCTTAATCTCGCCTTTAACTGATAAACGCGATTTTAGTGAACATAGATTTTCTAAATATATGAAGGATAAAAAGGAGGCAACTGAATAATTGGTGTACTTTGACCTTATCCTTGGTTCTGTTATCTTCCTTGTAGAAACTTTATTGAAGTATATTTTACATATCATAAAAGTTCAGCCATTGCAGGTATACAATTCAAAGACTGTTTTGTAACTCTGGGCATGGTGGGAATATCACCATGAATCGATCCGGAGCATTTTCTCATTCCCCATCTGAAATCCCGACTGTTTATTTACAGTTAATCCCTTTACACACTTTAATCCCCAGGTGACTATTAATCTAATATTGGTCACTAGAAGTGGAATCTACAGTCTGTGGTCTCTTCCGTCTGGCTTCTTTCACTTAGCGAATGTTATTGCAGTTCATCTGTGATACAGCGTGTGCCAGCAGTTTATTCCTTTTTATTATCCAATGCTATTTTATCATAGAAGTATACCATAATTTTATTTATTTACCAATTTATGGGTATTTAGGTTGTTTTCAGGTCCTGGCTGTTATGAATAATACTGCTATAAATATTTATGTGCAAGGCTTTATGTAGACATAGGTTTCTTCTCACTTGGACGGATACTTAGGAGTGGAATTGCTTGTTGATATGGTAATTTTATCTATAACATTTTGAGGAAGTGCCAAATTATTTTCCAGAGGGGCTGAATTGGTTCTGTATCTTGAGGATGATGAAGACAGTATCTACCACTGCTGCTTCTGTGTGATGTGGGCCAGGATTGAAAGTTACATATTATTCCCATAGATACGTCTTGAATCCTTCACTGTGTTTATGATTTCAGCTGCTGACTAGATTGGTAGTCTGCTCTTTAGCAAATATACCTAATACATTTAGGAAAAGACATCATGTGATCTACAGTAAAACAGGGAAGTATCAATATTTGTTGGTATTTGGAAGCTGGGCAATTGTTGAACAATTCTAAAATCATGTATGGATGAACTGAATTAGATGAGTGAGGAGGCATATGTCTTCCTTGGGTGGCCGATTTATTCAAGAAATGTACTGTATTTTAGAAGATGAGGAATGAACCTGATGCCTCAGAAGTATCTACGATTGGTCCTGTTCTAAGCCGATTGTAATGCAAACTTGGCAAACATCAGCTCAGAAGAACGAGTAGATGAATTCTTTGAGGTCAGAGACTGGTCCTGTTTATTGTTGTATCACTGGTGACTAGATCAAAATAAGGACACAGTGTATATTTGGTTGATTGTATGTGGTATCAAATGAATACGCACCTTACAGGCATGCTCTCAGCAGTGCCAGTTACATCATGGTAAGTCCAAATCAAACGGAAAGTTGTAACAACCATGAGTATCCAGACTATGGGACTGATGCTTTACAGTGGCTAAAACTAAATGCATTCCAGCAAGGTGGCCTCGCCTTTGTGCTTTAAATTAGCCGTTATGAATTTTTGTCCCAAGGCTAACCCTAATCTCTGCAGGTACTTCTATTGCAAGCAGTCACATGTATTTCTTCTCATAGAGAAAGCTAAGTTAAAGATGACTCAGCAATGTGGAACTTAGAGTGCCACATATCTCTGTTGAAAGGAAAAGAAAAGAACATCCTACCTGTGTGTGTTGTATTAAATGAAACTAAATTGCGTCTGGATAAAGTCAGCATTTTTTATCATGCTGGTTAAGATTTAGGCTTAGATCCTCATATCTTCTCCTTTATTAATTTTTTTAATATTAAGGAGCTTTAACTTAATAAATAATAATTTTCTCTCTTTTTCTAATTGACTTTGAAAGAAGACAGATAAACAATGGTGGATAATTAGGGCAAAAATTTGTTATGACATTGATTTACTTCATGATTAAATCTATAAGAAATGTTAGAAAGACAGCTCATATATATATGCATATATGGGCTATATATAGGTTATACATATATATGGGCTATGTATATATAATATATATGAGAGAGAGAAAGAGAGAAAGTAAAAAAATACAACCAGGAAAAATGCTGGGAAAATTGTACCAAAATGCTAACAGAAGTTGCTAGGGTCTTGCAATTAGGAACATCTCTCTCTCTTTTTTCTTCTTCAAATTTTATTTTAAGTTCAGGGGTACATGTGTAGGATGTGCAGGTTTGTTACACAGGTGTGTCACGGTGGTTTGCTGCACAGATCATCCCATCTCCTAGGTATGAAGCCCAGCATCCGTTAGCTATTCTTCCTGCTGCTCTCCCTCTCCTACCCCTCCACAGGCCTCAGTATGTGTTGTTTCCCCCATGTGTCCATATGTTCTCATGATTCAGCTTCCACTTATGAGTGACAACATGTGGTGGTTGGTTTTCTGTTCCTGCATTTCTTTGCTGAGGATAATGCTTCTAACTCCATGCAAAGGACATAATCTTGTTCCTTTTTATGGCTCATGGTATTCAAGGGTATCTATGTACCATAGTTTCTTTATCTAGTCTATCGCTGATGGACATTTAGGTTGATTCCATGTCTTTGCTATTGTGAATAGTGCTGCAATGAACAAACACTTGCATGTATCTTTATAATAGAATGATTTATATCCCTTTGAGTATATATCCAGTAGTAGGACTGCTGAGGCAAATGGTATTTCCACCTCCAGGTCTTCAAGGAATTGATACACCATCCTCCACAATGGTTGAACTAATTTGCACTCCCATCGACACTGTAAAAGCATTCCCTTTTCTCCATAACCTTGTCAGAATCTGTTGTTTTTTGACTTTATAATAATAATGCCGCTCATTCGGATGGGCATGAGATGATGTCTCATTGTGGTTTTTCTCTAACGATCAGTGATGTTGAGCTTTTTTTCATGTTTGTTGACCACATGTATGTCTTCTATTGAGAAGTGTCTGTTCATGTCCTTTGCCCACTTATTTATTTTTTTATGTAAGTTTCTTTAAGTTCCTTATAGACTCTTGATATTAGACCTTTGTCAGATGGATATATTGCAAAATTTTTCTCCCATTCTGTAGGTTGTCTGTTCACTCTGATGACAGTTTCTTTTTCTGTGCCGAAACCTTTTAATTTAATTAGATCCCGTTAGTCAATTTTTGCTTTTGTTGCAATTGCTTTTGGTATTTTCTTCATGAAATCTTTGCCCATGCCTATGTCCTGAACGGTATTGCCTAGGTTTTCTTCTAGGGTTTTTATGGTTTTGAGTTTTACATTTAAGTCTTTAATTCATCTTCAGTTAGCTTTTGTGTATGTTGTAAGGAGGGAGTCCAGTTTCAATTTTCTGCATACGATTAGCCAGCTCTCTCAGCACCATTTATTATATAGGGAGCCCTTTTCCCTTTGCTTCTTTTTGTAAGATTTGTCAAAGATCAGATGATTATAGGTGTACAGTCTCATTTCTGAGTTCTCTATTCTGCACCATTGGTCTGTGTGTCTAAGAACATCTTCTGTTTTCTGTTTTCCAGTTTCTGTATGTGGTTACATAAATAAAACAATAAATAATGATGAAATTAATTGTTAATCCCCTAGGCTGAAAAGAAATCTTTGGGGTGTAGTGGTGCAATCATAGCTCACTGAAACACTGGCCTCAAGCAATCCTTCCATCTTGGCCTTCCAAAGTGCTTGGATTACAAGCATGAGCCACTGTGCCTGGCCCTAGGTTTTTCTTTTAGTTGTAAGTAGCATTCATTGATTGTAAAGCGTGTGCCATATAGGATGCTTCCACATATCACATATTTTTAATTGTATTACTATTTCCATAGCATAGCTGTTACTATTACCTTCATTTTAAGGAGTAGGAAATGGTGGCTTACATAATTAATTGTGCTAAGTCAGGTTAAGTAAGGAGTTAAGTATATCACTGAGTAAAACTCCAGTTCTGACCAATTCTTAATCAGGGCATAACCTCTTAATTCTTGTTGAGGGCTCAAAATAGGAGCCTCAAATAGGAACTAAGGACTGAGTAATAAACTTGAGATCTCACAAATTCAGTGTCTTGGGGGGAAAATGTATTCTTTCTAGATTTTGGCTTTGCATAAACAGAATTTTCATATGTCTGAGTTTTAAAGTTTTACATGTCTGACTGACTTGTAATTGGAAAATTTAGCAACATGAAGTCAGCTTCGTGGGATCAGAAGTCAGAGAAGGCAAATGTTTTTGACATGTTTCCTCATGACTAATTTTACTTTTCTGCCCCACCCAATTCTAAACTGCTATACCATTCTCGCCTGACCTCAGAGGTCACTCAGGTTTCTCGGCGACAAAATTTGCTGGCCATGTTTGGTATTCCTGGGCAACTGTCCATCTTCCAAGTAGGAGAGTTTGGGGAAATGTGCACCCTCTGTAAACAAGGAAACAGGAGGACCCTTTCCTGCTCAGTGAATGGGAAAGCCAAGTGCTCCTGTAGCCCTAATTCAAGGGCAATGGCAGCCAGATCATATGCAGCCTTTCCAGTGGGACCTTCACAGAGTGTGTGGGTAGAATTTTCTTTCTCTTTCCTGGGGACCATCTGACGCACCATGTCTGATCGGCTGAGGCCGTCCTTTAGAGCAACTCTGAATGACAGCAACAGCCTTTGTCTGACAGCAAAGAGGTTTCTCTGTGCCAATGGGTTTGGCCTGGAGATGAGCCCAAAACAATTTTACACTAGAACAGTGAATTTGTCTCAAAAAAAAATTTGTTTGTACTGACTGACTGGAATTTGAATAGGGGTTAGGTGAATCTTGCTAGTGGCTACAAAGTATGATGGTGCTAATCTGAGTTCGATGGTTAAACAGGGAGCATAATTCAGGGAAAAAACTTCTTTTCACGTGGAATGTTAGTACTTTCCATCCTGATGAGGTCCTCCCGCTCTTTCCTTTTGAATTGATCTGAGATGTTTGCTTTGGTTTTAAAACAAAAACAAAAATAAAGAGAAGGCCATAGAATGTCTTTATCATCTGCTTATTACACGGTAGGCCAGCTAAGAGTGCTGAAGGAATTGAAGAAAGAACAGTGCAACTTCTATGATGTTGAAAGCCATGTGTAATACAGCCCAGAGGAACCTGGACATGTTCAGCCTAATTTAGAAAAATGAAGAGCCGAGTTGGGAGGAACAATGGCCACCAGATCACAGGGTAGAATTCTGCGCTGAGTAAAATTGCGGCCTGTCTTTCCTTCATGGGCCACACTCAGTTTTCTCCTTGAATTGTCAGAATTTCACCAAGTAAAAGGTACTCACGACCTGAATCTCGAAATTCATATTCCCTGTTTCTTCTGCCCCAAAGTTGTGCAATTTGTAACAATTTGCCCAATAATAAACAAATGATCTTATTGTGATGAAACAAATGGCCTTTAATCATGGAATTTTCATTGTATGTTTAACGAACATTGATTACCATGGTGATTACAATGATTGTGATCTGTTACAGAAAATGTTTAAGGAAATAGTGCTGTACCTGCAGGCAGCCAGGGAAGATGTGAAATCAATCCAGCAGCGAAAGTGATCTTTCTAACCCTCCACGTTCTCAACTGCTGTTTGTTTTGAAAGGGATTTTAAATGAACATTAGACATGTCACAAAACTTGCTTTTCGTGCTCAATAATTTGTTTCTTGTTAGAACAGTCTTTCATGCGAATTAAGATGAATTGTTTGTAATTAACAGAAACCTGGCATTCATAGATTGGCTTGAAGTCTGAATTTTAAATGACTAAAAGAATAAGAACCTTGAAATTAGAAAATGATTACTTGTTCTATAATTTGCTGCCCATGTGAGTACCTATTCAGGATGTAGATTATCACACACATTTAGCTTCTGTTTTCTAAAGCAATACCAATATTGAAAAGCAAATCTTAAGGGTTAAAAAAAAATAAGTTTTTAAAGAAGATCACAGATGCAAGTTGAGTACATCTTGAACAATGAGAACATTTCTCTGAAACTGGTTAGCTGGCTTCTTCCAGATATGTGTTTCTTTCCTTTTCCATCCTTTCAGATTTTCTTCATTTCTCTTCATTTCTGCACTAATGACATTTTAGATGGAAAAGAATGTCAACGGACTGCACTTGGAGGCCTGGGTTAAATCACAGATTTTTTTTTATAAAGACATAGGGTTGAGCTAGATGATCTTTTAAGGCTCCTTACAGCCCCTAAATTACAAAATTTCAACCAGTTTTTCTTCATCCTTTTGTGTTCTCTTTGTACTCTGAGTAACTCTGAGGGCCAGGTTTGCTGTCTGTGAAGGTCCAACCCAGTGGTTCAGAGACCAGCAACATTCAGATTCCTTGGCTCCGTCCTGGGTTCTCAGGATTAATAGGTCCAGGGCAGCCTTAAGAATCAGCACGTTGAGAGCCCATTTATGTTGATTCTGGGGCAGATATTCTGTGGACCCATCCCTATGGACCAAACAGCTTGCTTCCTTGTTTACAAGTTTTCTGTAATAACATACCATTAAATTGCAGATTTTGCAAAACCCAGCTGGCCTTGTATTGAGCATCATCTATTAAAAGCAAAGTTTACTAAACATCATGAAAGGCGATTTTGAAAGAACTCTATTTGATGAAGATGTCTATTTTTCTTACAGTTTTTAAATAAAGGAGCATAAAAGAGTGAAGATACTGAAAAAAATGAATAAAGCTTCAGTTCTAACTACCAGAAAAATTCACTGATCGGTCTCTGTCTGGAAAAAGGTATGGTTCGAGACAAAGATTCTATGTGGCCTGGCCATGTTTAAGTGGAAAAAGCTGATGAACATAATGTATAGTTAGTTAAAGCCATCAAAAATGAGAGGGAACACTTTGTTTACATCTGATCATATTATATTCTAAAGGGTTTCAGGTATCTGGAGTTGAGCTTCTTGGGTTAACTTGAGTCGGCAGAATTCTTGCTGGTAGGGGCAGCTGACTGGTCTCACTGGCAGGAGTCCAGGGCACACAGTGACCTTATATGCCTTGTCCAAGCAGACTGTCCTTTGTCCATGTGGCCACCTTGTGTGCTGGTCTGTCCATCGCTGTTTTAGGTAGGAAATCCAGTACTGTCCTCATCTTGCAGACGTTTGCTGATGGCCTAAGAAAGGGTGGTGTCCTGCACGCTCTTCTCCCTTCTTTATCCATGTCTCCATTGTCTTCCTTCTCACATGTTTATTTATTTATTTATAATTGTATTTATTTATTTTTTGAGATGGAGTCTCACTCTGTCACCCAGGCTGGAGTTGAATGGCATGATCTTGGCTCACTGCAACCTCTGCCTCCTGGGTTTAAAGCAGTTCTCCTGCCTCAGCCTCCCGAGCAGCTGGGATTACAGGCGCCTGCCACCACACCTGGCTCATTTTTGTAGAGACTGTGTTTCACCATGTTGGCCAGGCTGGTCTTGAACTCCTGACCTCAGGTGATCCACCCACCTCAGCCTCCCAAAGTGTTGGGATTAAAAGCCTGGGTCACTGTGCCCAGCCACTTTCACCCTTTAAAAATCTTTACAGTAGAAATTGCTCCCTTGTTTCAGAAAGGACAGTGTCTCAGATACATGACTTCTTCTGATCACAGTGTTTTCTAGGTAATTATGGTGCTGCCTGAAAAAAAATTCTGATGAATTTCTCTCCACCTGCTATGCATGGGCCTCCTGACGTGAGAATGTAAGTAGCTTGGAATGCTACTTTATTAATTGTTTTAATTCTAATACTTCTCAAACCCTTTAATGGGCTATTTAATATTGTGCATCTCCATGTGTGGGAAGAGGGAGAAGTGTCGTGAGTTATATTAAAGAGATAGAATCTTTGTTTCATGAAACCTTTAATGACATCTTGCGTAATACCAGGATCTTGTGGAGCACAGTTTTAGAAAATTTCTCTTGGGAAAGAGAAAGAGAAATTTTCGCTTGTGTGCTTTGAGGGAATGTAAAATTGTGAAGAAAGAGGAGGTCCAGCCGGAACTGGGAGACTGCACCAGAGTGTCAGGCAGAGGAATGGAGCATGGCCAGAAAGTAAAACAGGACATTTTTGCACAAGTACTTCGAAATTTACAGTTTTCTCATCAAAATCTTCTTACATAGTGGTCACTAACCATTTTAAATATGAGAGTCCCTCTTTCACAAAAATCTTTTGAGTTTCCCCTGATGAGTAAGTAAGTATCCTTTTTCTGTGTTTATATTGTGATACTATATCCTGATGAAAAGCTACTGTGATAAGCAGCAGGGAGATGTCACTACCTACTTCCTAAGATGGCTGAAATCTACAGCGGGAGCACCACCAGACGCGGCCAAGGATGTGGAGCGACAGGGACCCCTTCACTGCTGGTGGGAATGCGAAACGGTTCGGCCACTTGGGAAGACAGTTTGGCAGTTTCGTTAAAAATGAAACATACTTTTATCATAGGATTCAGCAATTGCACTCTTTGGTAGTTACCCAGATGCGTTAAAACCTTACGTTCACATGAAAACCTTCACGTGATGCTTACAGCAGCTTTATTCATAATTGCTCAACTCGGAAGCAAGCAGGATGCTCCCCAGCAGGTGACTGTGTGAACACACTGTGCTACGTTGGCCAGTGGACTAGTACGCGTCGGTAACAGGAACTGAACTGTCAAGGATGACAAAACACGGAGGATCCTTAAATAAACCTTACTTAGTGAAATAAGCCAATCTGAAAAGTCTATGTACTGTGTGATTGCAACTATACGATCTCCTGAAAAAGGCAGAAAGATGATCACTGAGTGCCATGAATGGTAGAAGGGCAGGTTGAGGAGACAGAACACAAGATTTTTAGGGCACTTAAAATTTCTGGATGGTACTGAAATGGTGGCTACGTATCTTTATACATTTGCCAAAACCCATAGAATATCCAACACCAAGAATGAATCTTAATGTGTACCACAGACACTTTGGGTAATAATGATGTGTCCACGGGGGTTCATGGATTCTAAACAAGTGTTCTGCTCTGGTTCAGGATGTTGACAGTGGGGGAAGCTGTGCATGTGTGGAGGCAGAGGGTCTCTATGAACTCTCTTCGCTTGCTCTAAAACTGCTCTAAAAATAAAGTCTATTACATTTTAAATCATCGAAAATGCACTTACCCTATGACTTAGCATTCACATTATTGGGCTTTTATCTGAGAGAAAGAAAATCTATACACACACAAAAAAGACACACACACACACACACACACACACTGTACTGTGACGTTAACAATCCATTTGAGTTAATTTGTAATCTTATTAATGAGAATAGTAGCTTGTGATTACTTTGCAAATAGTGCTTGGTGCAATTGTAGTTTGGGGGAACCCTTATGGGGTGGGATTAGGAACCAGCAGAGTGGGATCATTGCCTTGTGGTTAAATGGCCTACTTTCAAGCACTGGAGATTCTGCTACCAAAGTCTCCGTCTTGCGTAGATCAGTTTCATGCTTTATAAACGTTTGGAGTTGCTATACACGCCTGCCACTTGCATGCTGATATTTTCAGCCAAACTCTTTAATGTGGGAGAATGATCACTGAAACTCAGCATAGACATGAGCCCCAAGCACATATTAAACTCCTTCTCTGGACACCCTATTTCCAAAACAGAGGGTGTGAAATCTGGACCCAGGCTTTTCCTTCTGCGCTAAGTTATATGTATGTGATACACAACAGTAAAACACTAGATCTCGAAAGTTTTTTTTAATGACCCAGCACATTTTTTGAAATGTTTTATTGAGATGTTTGCTGAATTTCTACTTTTATTCATATTCAGACTTATATCTGCTTAATCACACGGCAAGCAGTTAATGTAGGCAGCATGCATTGATCACTTCCCTTACCATATTTATAATAAAAGTACCCTTTTTTGAGTACCTGCTATGTGCCAGGAAGTTGTGTTGGTGGTTTACATATATTCATAACAATCTTGCGATAACCCTGAAAGACAGCTGTTGTACCATTTTACAGAGGTTAAGAAATATGATGAGAACGACAGAGTTCATAAGTAACAGAACAAAATGTGCTTTAAACCTAAGCGGATCCAGTATTTAAGTTAAGGTGGTGATGACAATGTTAAAATTAATTTTCATAGTTTTAGATGAGGGCTGTTCTTTTCGCAAATGTTTGCTTACCATTATACCTAGTGGATAAGAGCCCAGGCTCCAGCCCAAACTATCAGAGTTAAAATCTTATTTACAGAATTTATGTGCCATATGATCTTGGGCAAAATATCGACTTCTTTGTGTTTCTAATTCCCCATTTTAAAATGGAGATCATAGTATACTCACAGAAATGTGAAAGCCAAATGAATTAATATATGTAAAGATGTTTAGAGCAGTCCGTGGCACATTGTAAGCACTTAATCTATATTAGATATTATTATTCTTAAAGATTTTTTAAAATTTAGGCGGCATTACTGCAACATTTTTATTGTAGAGTGTTTATGAGTTTTCTGTGCCATTGGCTGCTGCTTGAAATTTTTGATTACTCAATATTTTCCACTTTGTGTGAAATTCCCTGGAGCTGGCAGGTCCCTGCCCTTACTGGTTTGATTGGGTTCATCCCTGAACACCTCTAATCAGAACCTTCAGATTGCTGTCCAGCCACCATCTCTCTGATTGCAGAAATGGCACGCATTTAGAAGATGCTTGAAATGAGGGCTGTGGAGCCAAAAATTTATATTTTTGAAAATTTTATGGAGTACAAGCTACATAGCAACCTTTTATTGCAAAAATATGAGATTATTCTTATTTGCTTATTTATAATATAGATACCTGACATAATTTATTGTCAGGGTTGATAAGAACTCAAGGCAGTACAAAGTAGATTTAGAAGTATATTTGTGAGTCCTATTATTCTATAAGAAAAATGCTTTAAAACATCATGATTACTCTGTTAGGCTATGTACAGTATTTTGGAATTACATTAGTTGTGGAAACATCAACTTTCTTGATATGAGATACTTTTCTTCCAAGAGGAAGACTGAAAACAGCATATGAGCAGTTAATTAGAATGAGCTGCTCTGTCTGTGACGTGCCCTCATGTTCATTCACTAGAATTGATGTGATTATATTCAGCATCTCACATGCAAAATGTAGGTACTCATTTGTGGCAAAGTGTAGTACATAAACCCTTTCCTTCATTGATCTTTTAAGATCAAAATGTAAATTTCTAAAACTATGTTTTCAAACCACGACTGGATTTCGGGCTGGAGTTTTTCTTTGATCTTAAACGCACCTTTTTGTTTTTCTAACAGTGACATGAGAACATAAACAATGGTTGAGCTCCAACTCTGTTAAGGGGGGATAAGTTATACCCAGTTTAGGTTTAATGCGACTGAAGTAAGAGAAATACATGAAGTACATTTTATTTTATGTCAGGCCATTAGTAGCAATATGTATGAGAGAAATTAGGATATTGGAAGTTACAAACCAGAATACTATTTTATAGTTAACTTATACTTTATTTTAAAGAATAGAAACATACAAATAATTTGGAGAAAATTGTTTACCGAATAGATTCCAGATACTTAGGTAAACAGTTGCCATAAACAGGTCTTAGCGTTTTCATCTCTGTTTTATGGTGCAAAACAGATATGCCGTTAAGAGTTGTGTTTAATGGGGAAAACGACATGAAAAAAGGTAATTTTTTTTGAAAGAAAGAGAAAGAAAGAAAAGAAAAAAGAGGGAAAAAAAGAGAATGAAAGATGGGAAAAAGAAGAAGAAAAAGAGGGAGAGAGAATGGGAATTTTGCGCTATTGCCCAGGCTAGAATGCAGTCTAAAAATGGGTATTGAAAAGCTCTTTTATACTAATAATTGTGTTAGACAGTGGAGACAGGCAGGAATAAGGGAGGAAAATAAACAGCCAGCCAATATTTCATTTAAACCTATGAAATGCTATACAATTGCTGGGGAGTGATTTACTCCCAACCATGTGGTCACTTTTAGAAGAGATGTGATGTGTTACTGAAGAAAATTTATGTTTTGTGGATTTGGAGTAGAGAGTTCTGTAAATGTTTATTAAGTTTACTTGTTCGAGGTATAAGTTCAAGTCCCGGTATCCTTGTTAACCTTCTGTTTCATTGCTCTATCCACTATTGACAATGTAATGTTAAAGTCTCCCACTATTATTGTGTGGGAGTCCAAGTCTCTTTGTAAGTCACCAAGAGGTTGCCCTGTGTATCTGGGTGGTCCTATATTGGGTGCGCATAGACTTAGGATCATTAGCTCTTCCCATTACATCGATCCCTCTACCATTATGCAATGTCCTTCTTACCTCTTTTGGTTTCTATTACTTTAAAGTCTATTTTATCATAGACAAGAATTGCAAGTCCTGCTTTTTTTTTTTTTTTTTTTTTTTTTTTTTTT
>PVKV010030422.1:0-22306 GCA_004027835.1 Alouatta palliata | reverse complement strand
TTTTTTTTTTTTTTTTGAGATGGAGTCTCCCTCTGTCGCCCAGTCTGGAGTGCAGTGGCACGATCTTGGCTCACTGCAACCTCTGCCTCAAACAAGCCACCCGTCTCCACTTCCCGAGGTGCTGGGATTACAGGTGTGAGCCAGCGCTCCCAGCCTAGGGTGTAATATTTATATGAGAGTTTCCATTCTGTCTTCCTACCCTGTATGGCCAGAACCTGGACCCTGGCTGGTTCCTTGCCATTCTCCTAACTAATCTCCCCACGCTGGGACTCTTCCCTTGCTCTTCGCACCCTCATGTCAGATGAATCTCAGTAAAGTGCAGCTCTGATCATGCTCAAGAACCCTCCGTGGGTCCCTGTGGATTATTAGAAAGGTGCACATAGTTACCAAGTGCAGTGGCTCACGCCTGTAATCCCAGCACTTTGGGAAGCTGAGGTGGGCAGATCACTGGAGATCAGGGGTTCAAAACCAGCCTGGCCAACATGGTGAAACCCCGTCTGTACTAAAAATACAAAAATTAGCTGGGGGTGTTAGCGGGTACCTGTAATCCCAGCTACTTGGGAGGCTGAGACAGGAGAATCACTTGAACCCAGGAGGTGGAAGTTGCAGTGAGCTGAGATTGCGATATTGCACTCCAGCCTAGGAGGCAGAGTGACACTCATCTCAAAAAAAAAAAGAAAGAAAGAAAGATGCAAATAGTCAACCAAGTAGCATTTGAGGCCTCCCCAGTAGGGCCTCAACCCAATTTCACAGTCTCATAGCTAGTCACACCCAACTGGGCAGTCATCAGGCAGGCAGAACCCTTACCCTGGGGGCGCCAAGAAGAAGTGCATGCCACCTCCTGGGCACTCGGAGCCACCTGCCTGGCAAAACGATTTCCCACCACCACCCCCTGCCATTCATATTCTCCTTAGACTCTATTTCCCTTTGCTCTTCATAATGTAGCAGGGATGGGGAAAAATCTTATTCTATTTATTTATTTATTTTCAGACGAAGTCTCTGTCGCCCAGGCTAGAGTACAGTGGTGCGACCTTGGCTCACTGCAACCTCCACCTCCCAGGTTCAAGCGATTCTCCTGCCTTAGCCTCCCAAGTAGCTGAGATTACAGGTGCCCACAACCACTCCCAGCTCATTTTTGTATTTTTATAGAAATGGGTTTTCACCATGTTGGCCCGGCTGGTCTCGAACTCCTGACTGCCAGTGATCTGCCTGGCTCAGCCTCCCAAAGTGCTGGGATTACAAGCGTGAGCCATGGCATCTGGCAAAAATCCTGTTTTAAAAAGCTGCCTGAAATGGTAGATTTTATTATTATGTATAGTCAACTAAAAAAAAAAAAAAAATGCGGCCTGGCAGCATTGCATTTTCTATACTCAGCCAGATTCCATCCCGGTGGAAAACGGCCTATTTTTAGACAACATACCTACTTGACCTTCTGGTTATGCAGTGTAAGTCCCAGAATGACTGTGGTGGGAGAAGCTGAGGGCAAAAGAGCTAAACTGCTTTGCACCATGGTTGAAGGCGTGTTTCTGGGTGGAAAGGGTGTTCGGTTATTCGTTCTTGTTGTTGTTTGTTGATCTTTGGTTGCAGATATTGTTCTGGTTTTCTTTCTCTGGAAGATCCAGCAAATGGGGTGGGCAGTTTGGGCTCAGGAAAGAAAGGGCAGGAATAGAAGAGCTTGATGTGAGCAGGGAGCCCTGCACTGACAGGAGGCTGGGAGGCTTCGGGGACAGCAGGGGCTCCGCGGAGGGGCTTTTGGATGTCAACATTTGAGTTTTCCTGTAGGACATTGATTTTAAACTTGAGTGCACTGAAGTTTCCTTGTGATTTACCCACGCTGTCAGCAAGGCTTGTTAGCTGGCACCCCTGCAGCTGGCCTGTGGCTCGCATTGCCTTGGGGAATGAAGTGAAGAATAGCAGCCCCTCTCTGGGCAAGGTGACAGAGAGGCTTGTAGCTGCCTGAATCCTGATTAAGGCTTGGTGTGAGGTTGGAGGGAGAAAGGTGGGAATGGACACTGCCTTGTTAGCTTTCTTGGACTTGAGAGCGACCCGGGACGGGACGCAGCTCTGGGTCTGGCAGGCACGTGGCCCGGAGTGAGCTCTCTGGAGAGAAGCATGGGACACATTGGGCTTCCCTCACTCTTGCTATGGAAAGAGAGAAGGGTGTGGGGGAGAGAGAGAGTAGGAGAGAGAGAGAGAAGGGCAACTTGCAAATCTCCTTTGGCATTCTCTTCATTTTCGTGGCAGCTCGAAGTGTGAAATGAGTCACGTTTCCAAATGCCGTGGAGGAGCGAGCCTGCTTCTCTCCTGCTCTCTCTCATCCCATCTTAGTGAGGCGTGGCCTGCCATCCTGGCCACTTCCGCAGGATTGACGGCAAGGATTTATTTATGTATGTTGCAAAATGAAAATAACTTTGCTGGGGTTTTTTTTTCTGTTTATTATAAAAGATTTAGACAGATGCACTAAGATATTTTTAAAAGTAAACAAAGTCACGTGTTGTTCCCTCATCCAGAAACAGCCCCTGATGGCGTTTTGGTGTCAAGCTTTCTCTACTTTGTTTTCTTATGCATTTGTATGCCAGTCACCCAGAAGTCAGCCGGAGGTTTTAAGACTGAGAGAAGATGGGTTTGAACCCTTCCTTCTGTGCCCAGCGGAAATTCCAATTTCCTCCTCAAATCTTACTTGTATTTCCAGCGGGCCTACGTGGGCCTGTTTATCTCTGACCCCTGCTTCCCAGCTCTGCTGAAATTGTAGTCTCTGCTCTGCATCCTTTTGACAGTTGTGGTATGTAACTCCCAGGGCAACACAGCCTGGTGTTAACTGAGACCTAGAATTTAGGAACTTACCTCCATTTCCAGAAATATCTGCATTCATAAGAAGCTATGTGCATCTTACACACATTCCTAACAAATAGAGGGTTGACAGGCGGATTTCTGTCACAGAAGTACTAATGACTAATGATCTAAAATTGAATTTTTATTTTTTGAGACAGAGTCTCGCTCTGTTGCCCAGGCTGGAGTGCATTGGCGCAATCTCGGCTCACTGCAGCCTCCACCTCCTGGGTTCAAACGATTCTCCTTCCTCAGCGTCCCGAGTAGCTGGGATTACGGCTACACACCACCACACCTGGCTAATTTTTTGTATTTTTAGTAGAGATGGGGTTTCCTCATGTTGACCAGGCTGGTCTCAAACTCCTGACCTTAGGTGATTCACCTGCCTTGGCCTCCCAAAGTGTTGGGCTAACAGGCGTGAGCCACCGCGCCCGGCCTAAAATTGAACGTTGACATGGTTGTCCAGGAAGGTCCCCTGTCTGGGTGGCTGGTGCCCTACCCTCCTTCCTTTTCTCCCTTCCTTCCATCCCCTATCCTAGATCCTGCTGTTTCTAGTGTGATCTCTTTCACCCACCTGTTTCTGAGAGCTAATGCCCTTGGGTTTGGGTTTCTACTTCCCACCTCCTGTGGTTTATCAAAGTGTTATCTTAAAGAGAGACAGTTTCCTCCCTGAGGAACCTGCTGCCATCTGTTAAGAGAACAATTCTTCCCAACCTGTCAGACACATCTGTTTAATTTTTTTTGAGACGGAGTCGCACTCTGTCACCAGGCTGGAATGCGGTGGCGCGATCTCAGCTCACTGCAACCTCCACCTCCTGGGTTCAAGCGCTTCTCCTGCCTCAGCCTCCCGAGTAGCTGGGACTACAGGTGCGCACCACCATGCCTGGCTCATTTTTATCTTTTTGTAATTTTAGTAGAGATGGGGTTTTACCCTGTTGGCCAAGATGGTCTCAATCTCTTGACCTCATGATCTGCCCACCTCGGCCTCCCAAAGTGTTGGGATTACAGGCGTGAGCCACCTCGCCCGGCCATCTACTTTTTTAAAAGCATAAATGGGCTAATTATGCATATTCTCTCTGACAAACAAAGTGATATTCTTTGCTCTATTTTACAAAAGAGGAAACTGACTCCAAAGTCTTGGCCTTTGCCTAAAAGCCGCCCTGCCTGGACCAGCCTTGAGGTCAGTCCAAGTCGTGCCTTCAGCACACTTACAAACATCTCTGAGTCTGTTTCATGACGTGTTTATTTGTTGCTCCCTCCCCGCACTGGAATGTGAACTTAGCAAGGCCACAGACCTGTCTGTTGTGTGTACTGCTCTGTCTTCAGAATTAAGCACACAGTAGGCCCTATGAGTCAGCGTTCTCCAGAGAAACAGAGTGCATATGTGAAGATTTATTTTAAGCAAGTGGCTTATATGATTATGAAGGCTGGCAAGTCCAAAATCTGTAGGGCTGGAGGCCCAGGGAAGAGCCAGTGTGTTAGTTCAGGTCTGAAGGCAGAATTCCTTCTTGCTCAGGGGAAATCAATCTTTTGCACTATTCAGGCCTTCAACTGATTGGATGAGGCCCACCCACGTTATGGGAGGCAATCTGCATTACTCAGAGTCAACTGATTTAAACATTAATCTCACCTAGGTACAATGGCTCACGCCTGTAGTACCAGCTACTTGGGAGGCTGAGGTGGGAGGATTTCTTGAGGCCAGTAGTTCAAGACAAGCCTGGGCAACATAGTAAGGCTCTATCCCTACAAAAAAAATTTTTTTAATTAAACAGGTAGCTGGGTGTGGTGGTTCAGGCCTGTAATCCCAGCACTTTGAGAGGCCAAGGTGGGTGGATCACCTGAGGTCAGGAGTTCAAGACCAGCCTGACCAACATGGAGAAATCCCGTCTCTACTAAAAAAAAAAAAAAAAAAAAAACTAGCCAGACGTGTTGGTACATGCCTGTAATCCCAGTTACTCAAGAGGCTGAGGCAGGAGAATCACTTGAACCCAGGAGGTAGAAGTTGCAGTGAGCCAAGATTGCGCCATTGCACTCCAGCCTGGGCAACAAGAGCGAAATTCTGACTCAAAAATAAATAAATAAATATTAGACAGGTGTAGTGGTGCACACCAGTGGTCCCAGCTACTCAGGAGGTTAAGGTGATAGGATCACTTGAGCTCAGGAGTTTGAGGCTACAGTGAGCCATGATCACCCCACTGCATTCCAGCCTGGGTGACAAAGCGAGAAAAATAATAATGATAAACTGCTCCTATTTATTTTGTTCATACTTTTTGTGCTAGGTGAGGAAAAACAATCCTGGAGGATCAAAGAGGGTAAAGGATTTGCAGAGTCCCACCCTTACATATCACAGAACTGACCACGGAGCCTTATTTTCAGGCTGCAAACCTTCAGTCTCCCTGATCACAGGGGAAGGATGCAGGCTCCTCCTCTCCTCTCTGGATGCCCTGGAGTCTCAGGCCTCTTCCTAACTCTGTCCTGACCCCTCAGGGAGGGCAGACATCATCAGGTCAGCTGGTTTGCCAGTCTGGCCAAGTCAGGCGAATGTGGGTCCCTGCAGCAGCTGCGGTTGCCATGGCACCTTCCCTGGGCTCCTCTCGGTGTAAACCTGGGGGCGAACTGTTTTGAAGCAAACAGGGAAAACAGGAGAATTCTCCCACTGATACGGGCAACTAGCAAACAGCCAGTCTCTCCTTGAAATTCCTTTCAACGTCTCACAGATGGACCTTAGGGCCATGGAGTCCGATGCTTCCATTTCACAGGTGGGGAAACTGAGGTCCCGGGTGCTTAACATTTCACAAAGAGGTTTTGTGCCTTCTGGAATCACAGCCCCTGCATGTGTGGTGTGACATTGGGCAGCCTGAACTGCTCTCAGCTTTGGAATCCCCCTTCTGTAAACTGAGGATCCTAATACCTGCTCCCTGAAAGTGGCATTTGAGGGATTAAGTGAAATCATATACATATAGTGCTTCACGAAGTGCCTGGCATGGAAGGACATGCAGCTGTTCAAGATCATGTCCAATGTGGGGGAAACTGTTACAAGACTCAGGAGACGTGGGTTCTAATGTTGACTCTGGTACTCACTTGCTGAGTGGCTTGAGTGAGTCACCACTCTGAATTTCAGCATCCTTTTCTGTAAACTGAAGAAGGGTGGGGCTAGATGATGCCTAATTTTTATTTGTTTATTTTTCTATTTATTGAGACAGAATCTTGCTCTGTCACCCAGGCTGAAGTACAGTGGCACAGTCTTGGCTCACTGCAACCTCCACCTCCTCGGTTCAAGAGATTCTCCTGCCTCAGCCTCCCAAGTAGCTGGGACTATAGGTGTGCACCACCATGCCTGGCTAATTTTTTTTTTGTATTTTTTGGTTTTTTTTGAGACAGATTCTCGCTGTGTCACTAGGCTCGAGTGCTGTGGCGCGATCTTGGCTCACTGCAACCTCCACCTCCTGGGTTCAAGCGATTCTCCTGCCTCAGCCTCCTGAGTAGCTGGGATTACAGGCGCTCGCCACCACGCCCAGCTAATTTTTGTATTTTTAGTAGAGACGGGTTTTCACCATATTGGCCAGGCGGGTCTTGAACTCCTGACTTCAAGTGATCCACTTGTCTCAGCCTCCCAAATTGCTTAGATTACAGGCATGAGCCACTGAACCCGACCAATGCCTAAATTTTCTTTCCAGTTCCACAAGTCTATGTTTCTGGTGATAAAAGACTAATCTCAGAGCTCCTAAAGCTGTGTTTTTTCCACCGCACCACCCTGACTCACTGCCAGATTGGCTCGGGGATCCAATCAGGAGGCCAGTGCCCTGAACCTGAGGGCCCTTGCAGGGGGAGGCAGAGATGACTCTGAGCGCTGGAGTACTGGCACTCAGTCTGGCTCCCTGGTGACTGCCTCTGGTTCAGGGCCCTGCCCACGCTTTGTGGAGAGAGGCTGGGGGAGACCAGCAGGGGGGAGGGTGAAGAAGAATACCTTGGATCTGACAAGGTTAACTGAAAGCAATTGTCAATACCTTCAGCATCAGGGTATGCAAATTAGGCATGGGGCAATTTGATGCTCCTGACAGTAATTGCTGAGGACAGAGGAGGAGGAGAGAAGGGACCAGGTGGGTATTAGAATTGCAGTGGAAGGAATGGGAAGTAATTGCGGAGGGTAGAGGAGGCACGGGCCAATTCGATGCTCCAGACAGTAATTGCGGAGGATAGAGGAGAAGGAGAGAGGGGACCATGTGAATATTAGAATTCCAGTGGAAGAAATGGGAATTCTAGCCTGGTGGGGAAGGGTTAGGATAGGGCAGGAAGCTAACCAGGATAAGCAGAGAAGCAAAAGCAAAGAAAAGGAAGGGAAGAACTGATTTTTGCATGAGAAAGATAACAGCTTGATAGAAAAACCAGGAGCCAGGCTGAGTTTTTCAAAGAATGCTTACTTCTTTATGCATGCTGTTTCATAATCCTATACAACATATATGATGATGGTGATGCCCAGGCCGAAGCTGTGCTATCATAGCTCACTGCAACCTGAGACTCATGGCCTCAAGTTATCCTCCCACCTCAGCCTCCAGTGTAAGTGGATCTTCAGGTATACACCACCATGCCTGGCTATTTTTCTTTTTTTGTAGAGATAGGGGTCTTGATATGTTACCAAGGCTGGTCTCAAACTCTTGGCTTCAAGCAATTCTCCTGCCTCGGCTTCCCAATGTGCAGGGATTACAGGCGTGAGTGATATTATTATTATTGCCTCTTAACAGATGATGAAACGGAGGCTTGGAAAAATGGAAATAATTATCCAAAGTCACATCCCTTGCCTGTGGCCCACCCAGTGTTTAAACCCAGAGTCCATAGGTTCAGTCACAGAATTCCACCTCCCAGTCTCCAAACAAAGATATATTCATGCCAATATACCAGGCCCACTTATTCCTGTGAAATTCTTCTTCAGATGTTAGTGCAAGAAGAATGCACACTGGTGCATCCTTTAGGAGTGCTTTTAGCTGCAAGGAACAAAAAACATGACTAGGAGTGGCTTAAAGAAAAGGTCTTGAAGCAGGCAGTGCAGAGGTGGTGTACCTGGACTTCAACAACATCGCCAAAGAGCCAGCTCATTCTGTCTTCCATTCTCACCACGTCACCATGTTGGCTTTTCATCCTAATTCGTACTGCTTCATGTTTGCAGGGTGGCTGCTACAGCTCCAGGCATCGTATCAGCCTCCCAAGGAGCAGGGGCAACAGTTTTCTCCTGATGGAGCTTTGATTGTTATCCTGGGATAAAAGTTTGTCAGCAAATTTCTCTTTATGCCTCATCGGTCATGTGTCTACTCCTAGACCAGTCAGTGCTGTAGAAAGTGTATATTATGATGGCTCCTGCTTAGCATATCACTCCAAAATCTAGTGGCTGGAAACCCCCATTTCTATGGGTAGCTGGGTAGTCCTGGCTGATATTGGCTGGGCTTACTCCTGTGTCTGTGGCCAGCTGTTGGGTTGGCTGGGGGTTGGTTGGTCTAGGATGGCGTTACTTACTAAAGTGTCTGGTATTGGCTGGCTCTAACTGGGGTGCTAGGTTGAGTGTATTCATCCTCCAGCAGGCTAGCCCAGGCTTATTCCTATGGCAGCAATAGGGTTCTGAGACTAGGTAGAAGAATGCAAGGCCTTTTAGGGCATAGGCTCTGAACTGGAACTCTCATTTCCATCCCATTCTTTGGACAAAGCAAGTCACAGACTGGCTCAGGATCAAGGGGTGGGAAAATAGACTCAATCACTTGTATGGGAGGGGCTGCAAAGTCACATTACAACGAGCATAGAGAGGAATGAAGAATTGTGACCCCTTTGCAATTTACCACAGGTTACCATGATGTATTTAGATCAGTTCATTCCTTGAGGCAGAAAAAGTGCTCCCTTTCCCCAAATCAAGGGAAAACCCTTATCCCCTGATGGGTGGAGGGGGTGGGGAATGCTTTTCGCTGCAGGGAATGAGGAGGAAACACTGCTGTCGGGCAGACAGCTAAGTGTCTGCACAGGACATCAATCCCAGGTACATGGAAATGAAGGGAGAGTTTGCACCTTCAGTTCCTCCAAGTCACCAACCTTCTTCTGAAAAGCGTAATTTTCATCTGTCTTTTGTTGATGCCTATTATAGGCCTCATGATGATTCCTCTAACAGGTGTAGGCATTTCCTCCATGACACTCAGATGCAAAAACAAATTTTAAAAAAATCAAATAAACTCTGTCTCTGCCCCATCCACCAGGGTTGTGAGAAAATCCATCCTCAGTCACTGGGGAGGAGGGGGCCAGTTGTTTTGCTCTCTTGAGGTTTTCATGATCCAGGAAACATGGGGCAGAGGCCTGTGTCATTTGTTCCATCAAAATAATCTTTGAAGGGCTTTTGTTCAAGCCTCAGGGTCCATTCAAAAGAGGGGAGACAGCCTCTGTTCCCTTGACCTTGAACTTGTTGCAGAACTTCTCCCAGACTCTTACCACTCACCAAAGTCTTCACTCAAAGAACCCACCACTCCTCCATTCTCCCCTTCTCATAGAATCCAGTTCTCTGTCCTGCCTGGGACCACCCTCCCTGTATTGGTCCGTTTTCATGCTGCTGATAAAGACATACCTGAGACTGGGTAAATTTTAAAGAAAAAGAAGTTTAATGGACTCATAGTTCCACATGGCTGGGGAGGGCTCACAATCATGGTGGAAAGTGAAAGGCACGTCTTACATGGCAGCAGGCAAGAAAGGGATCTCCCCTTATCAAACCACCGATCTCATGGGACTAATTCACTACCATGAGAACAGTATGGGGGGGAACCACCCCCATAATTCAATTATCTCCCACTGGGTCCCTCCCACAACATGTGGAAATTATGGGAGCTACAATTCAAGATGACGTTTGGTGGGGGGACACAGCCACATTATATCACTCTCTCTTCAACTCCTCTCCTTCCTCCTCCTGACAGACCTAGGCCTCCACAGCAATGCCTGGAAGGGATGGTCTTCAAGGGACTCAGGACTTGACTGTACTTCCAGAAAAGAGACGAGCCTCAGGAGAACAGACACCTTGTGATGGAAACCCATCTGGGGGAGGAGGGGAGGAAGTGGCATCTCAGATGAAAAGTGATAGAGGTGTTGGAGTGGGTTAGATGACAAAGGGCCAGGGAGGGTGCAGTAGAGCATTCCAAACAGAGCAGCCATCATCACAGCAATAGCTAACGCCTGTTGAACACTGCCTATACACCAGGTGCCATAAAGTAGGTTCTTTCGTTGTCCCCAGTTTAGGAAACTTACAGAAGTTACATAACTCACCCAAAGTCATGCAACTAGTTAAGTGGGTGAGCTGGGATTTCAAATCCAATCAGTCCAATGCCCAAGCATTTATCTTAACCATTCAGATAAAACTGGAGGTGAGAGAAACAAGTTGTTTGGTGAACCTCAAGGAGTTTATTTTGGTTGGAACCCAGCGTGTAAAGATGTAAGGTGGTGCAAGGGGCCGGTGAGGTAGAGAGAGGTGTGAAACACCCTGGAACCATGTTACTGCTTGAAGGCAGCAAGCCTGGGTGCAGGGAGATCTTTTCAGAGGCTATTTTAGTAGTTTCAGTGAGAAATGGTGCCTATGATTCCAGATTTTGGGAGGCCGAGGCAGGTGGATCACCTGGGGTCAGGAGTTCGAGACCAGTCTGGCCAACATAGTGAAACCCTGTGTCTACCAAATATATAAACATTAACAGGGTGTGGTGGCATGTGCCTGTAGTCCCAGCTACTCAGCAGGCTGAGGCAGGAGAATCATTTGAACTCAGGAGGTGAAGATTGCAGCGAGTTGAGATCGCGCCACTGCTCTCCAGCCTAGGCAACAGAGCGAGACTCTGTCTCAAGAAGAAAAAAAAAAAAAAGAAATGGTGGTGTGTCAGACTAGGAGGAAATTGGTAATGGAATAAAGAACAATGTCAGGATTCAGAGATTATAAAGGAAGGATGGACAGGACCTGGTGATTGCTTAGAAGTGGTGGAAAGAGAGAGAGAGGAATCAAGAATGATTCTCAGGTTTCTAGCTTGAGCAACTAGATGGATGGTGCCAATCCTATTTCTTTCGCCAATTTGCTGTGTATCCTTCGGGATCCCACCAGGCTGTCTAGAAGTCTGTCTTCCAAGCTATCAAATGAAGATAATGAAACCTAATCTCCCCATATATCAGGCTGATGTCATGATGAAGCCATCAAAATCTGGAAGTGCTTTATTTATTTATTTTTATTTTGAGATGGAGTCTTTCTCTGTCGCCCAGGCTGGAGTGCAGTGGTGCTATCTTGGCTCACTGCAACCTCTGCCTCCTGGGTTCTAGTGATTCCCCTGCCTCAGCCTCCCGAGTAGCTGGGATTACAGGTGCCCACTACCATGCCTGGCTACTTTTTGTATTTTTAGTAGAGACGGGGTTTCACCATGTTGACCAGGCTGGTCTCAAACTCTTGACCTCAAGTGTTCCACCAGTCTCAGCCTCCCAAAGTGCTGGGATTACAGGCATGAGCCACTGTGTCTGGCCTGGAAGTACTTTGGAAAGTCAAAAGCCCTTTGCATTATTTTATGGTTATCTTTGCCATCCTTCCCCCTCCTGGAGCCTGCTTATGGAGCCAGATTGAGAGGCAACCCAGGGGAGCTGCCCGCTCACTGGGAGGCAGCCGCTGTATTTTCCATCAGGCAGCTCTGTCTCTTTGGCAGGTGGGAGCCACATTCCCACATACTAAATTGTTAATAGCTTCCCCAGGGAGTTCCTTTCTGCTCTGACTCCTTCAGTGATTTCTGTTTCTCTCCTGCTGACGCCTTCTGATGCCCTGGGTTGGCCCAGGATTTCCCATTCGTTTTTCTCTTCATTTCTCCCACCCTGAGGTCGGGATATGGACAAGCTCCAAAAACAGCTCAAACTCTTCTGTAACCCAGGTATGGAGGACTGTGTCTACCCTGGTCCCCCCAAGGGTGGGGATAAATTCAAGAATTTCCCAAGCTCCAAGTATATCATTGCCCTTTACCTGGGACAAACTGCTGAACAGAGGCAGACGGAGTATATTTTTCTGGGTGACTTAGTCTTTGTTCTGGGAGGCAGCATGGTCTAGTAGTCAGAAGACTGGGGTTTGGAGTCACACAGACCTGGCTTGGCATCTTGGTTCTGGCTTGGGCAGGTAACCTGACCTCTGCAAAATGGAATAATAATAACCCTATATGCTGTTAGGGCTGCTTGGGGATTAAATGAGATAATCCACACAGCATTTGGCTCAGTGACTGCCATAGAACATGCTCTCCATAAGTGGTAGCCAACAGGGTTGTTATATGAATTTGTGACCACAGAAATGAGACTGCCTTTTAAAGGTAAGTAGACTAGAAGGCCAGGTTCAGTGGCTCATACCTATAATCCCAGCACTTTGGGAGGCTTGAGCCCAGGAGTTCGAGACCAGCCTGGGAACCATAGTGAGACACCATCTCTACAAAAAAAAAAAAAAAAAAAAAAAAAAAATTAAAGGCCGGGCGTGGTAGCTCATGCCTGTAATCCCAGCATTTTTGGAGGCTGAGGCTGGTGGATCATGAGGTCAGGATTTCAAGGCCAGCCTTGCCAAGATAGTGAAACCCTGTCTCTACTAACAATACAAAAAAATTAGCTGGGCGTGGTGATGGGTGCCTGTAATCCCAGCTACTTGGGAGGCTGTGCAGGAGAATGGCTTGAACCTGGGAGGTTGCAGTGAGCCAAGAGCGCACCACTGCACTCCAGCCTGGGTGACAGAGCAAGACACCATCTGAAAAAAAAAAATTTTTTTTTTTAATTAGCTGGGTGTGGTGGTGCATGCCTGTGGTTCTAACAGCTGGGGAGGCTGAGGTGGGAGGATCACTTGATCCTGGGAGGTAGAGGCTGCATAAACTAGAATGCTCACACCCATGTAAGAATTGATCATTTCCAAGTTTTCACTTCATTTTAGAGGTCATTGTGGAAATCCCTTTAGAAGTCTTTGAATTTCCATTTGTTCTTCCAATGTCCAGAATGGGGCAATTCACTTGCACTTGGCATGTATGTTTTCTTAGCAATTATTTCACTCAGGTACTTGGTCATTTACATATCTTTCACAGCTTCTTTTTTTTTGAGATGGAGTTTCGCTCTTGTTGCCCAGGCTGGAGTGCAGTGGCATGATCTCAGCTCACTGCATCCTCCGCCTCCCAGGTTCAAGCCATTCTCCTGCACAGCCTCCCAAGTAGCTGGGATTACAGGCACCCATCACCATGCCCAGCTTTTTTTTTTTTTTTTTTTGTATTTTTAGTAGAGATGGGGTATCACCATGTTGGTCAGGCTGGTCTTTAACTCCTGACCTCAGGTGATCTACCCGCCTCGGCTTCCCAACGTGCTGAGATTACAGGCGTGAGCCACCTCTCCCAGCCCTCCTTTACAACTTCTTGATTGTGAACTTCTTTAAGAAAAAAAAAATTACAAACTAACCAAAACTGGAACTGAGCTTTTTTATTCAGTCACTCATCAGGTGTGCACCTGTGTGTCAGGACCTGCGCTAAGGAGGGCACAGAAATGCACAAGATCTTTTAATATTTTTTTCAACTTTTTTTTGTCAGATTTTTTTTTTTTTTTTTTTTTTTTGAGACAGGGTCTTGCTGTCACCCAGGCTGTAGTGCAGGGGCATGATCTTGGCTCACTGCACCCTCTACTTTCCAGGTTCAAATGATCCTCCCACCTCAGTCTCCCAAGTAGCTGGGACTAGGGGCATACACTACCATGCCCGGCTAATTTTTGTATTGTGTTTTATTTTTTTTGTAGAGACAGGATTTTGCTCTGTTGCCCAGGCTGGTTTCAAATTTGTAGGCTCAAGTGATCTGCCGGCCTCAACCTCCCAAAGTGTTGGGATTACAGGTGTGTGCCACCGTGCCCGGTCTTTTTCAATTTGTTTCGTAGATCTAGGGGGTCCTTGTACAGGGTTGGGTATGTTGTGTGATGCTGTGGTTTGGGGTATTAATAATCCTGTCAACTCAGTTACTGAGCATAGTACTCAGTGGTTAGTTTTACACAAGACTTTTGTGTGTGAAGGTGATGCACAAAAAATCCAATGATACAAATACATACGTGGGAAACTGTTAATACGTAAAGAAGAGGTATGTGACGCTACCAGATAATAAGGAGAGCTGGGCTAGTTGGAGGTGGGGTGGGGATCAGTGAAGGTTTCACAAAGGAAGTGATATTTAAGTTGAAACTTGAGGGATAAATAATGCTTAGGGCCAGGCAAGATGGCTCATGGCTGTAATCCCAGCACTCTGGGAGGCTGAGGCATGTGGATCACGAGGTCAGGAGTTCAAGACCAGCCTGGCCAAGATGGTGAAACCCCATCTCTACTAAAAATACAAAAATTAGCCAGGTGTGTTGGCATGTGCTTGTAATCCCAGCTACTTGGGAGGCTGAGGCAGAGAATTGCTTAAATCAGGGAGGCGGAGGTTGCAGTGAGACAAGATCGTGCCCCTGCATTTTAGACTGGGAGACAAAGAGTCCGTCTCAAAAAAAAAAAAAAACCGCTTAGGCTGAAGTAGTCCAGCCTTCCGAGTGGAAGGAATAGAATGTTCAAATGTCCCAAGGTAGGAAAAAACTTGGCTTGGAGGGTTAGGGAGCATACCAGAATTCCAATAAAGCAGCCCTCCTCCTTCCTGTCCCAATTTCTCTCTGCTGGCACTAGAAAAGTCTCTGAGGACCAGGCCCTTTGGGACAGGGGAGAGAGTTTTGGCAGCAGGTGACCACAGCAAAAATCTTTCTGATAAGTCCTTGGGGGATTGAGTGGAAAAGCCCTGGGGTGGGGGTTGCTGCAGTTGGTAGAGGCACCTGGACAGCAGCTAAGAGGGTGGAGAAAATGTCAAAGAGGGTGAGCTTGGGAATTCTGGCTTTTTTTCTGGGAAAGGGTAGGAGCCTTGCGCATAGATGGATGACTCCAGCTAGAGGGTGAGATGAGGGAGGGGTCCTTGCCCAGCCACACACAGAGCCAAGAGCATTGCCCCAGAGCCTAGAGCTCAGAACACCTAATGTTGCTCCACTCCCATTCCCTCTGGGATCTTTATTATCCAAAAAGCATTTCTTGAGCATCTGCTATGACCCCAGCCCTCTCCTGGATGCTGGGATCAATCAGGCCTGGTCCCTTTAAGGAGGGAGACCAGTTCGCATAGAAATAATTACTATATGGCTTAATTTAGTGCCAAGCTTCAGTCTTCTCATCTGTAACATGGGGACAACAATAATGGAAGCTACGCCAAAGTGTTGGTGCATGGATAAAGTACTTATCACATTGCCTGAGAGGAGTAATGCTTGGTAGAGAGGACATCCTGGAAAGGCTGGGCACCCCAAGGAGAAGGATGACTTAGCCAAGTGCCCCACTTCCATCTGCTCGCACTGCCGCCAGAGTGCTCCTTAAGATGGTCTTCGAAAGCCTGCCCATCACCTCATCCCCCTCACTTGCTATCTTCTCCTCTTCCTGACTTCCTTTCAGTCCCTCTGCTTCCTGTATCCGGAATCCTTTTCCCTTGTTTCTTCCTTAAGTTAGTTCCTCCCCAAACTTCACACCTCACCTCAAGTGTCGTTTCCCCAGGGACGCTGTCCTGACCCCTGGGTTTTGTAGACCCTGCCACTTTCTCAATTTCTACCTATATCTTAGTGTAATTTTAGGATTGCTCGCTCTCTCTGTCCCGCACTGGGCTGTAAGCCCCAAGAAGCAAAGGCTCCCTCTGGTTTTGTGTACTAGAGGGTCCCTCCAAATACCTGGCTCTTCTACTAGGCACCCTTAAAATATTTGTTGAGCGAATGAATGGAGTGCAAGAAAGGCACGGATAATACGGGTTATTTACGGAGCATGCAGCTGTGCGCAGGGCACTGCGCTAAGCTCTGTTCGAATCATTTTATTCAGTCTCCCCAGTCACCCTCTGAGGGAGGTGGTACGACTTTCCTCATGTCACAGACAAAGAGAGTGAAGGTGAGGGAGGTTAAGTAACTTACACAAGGTTAACTTACACGCCGGTTAGTGCAGGGGTGGGAGGCGGGACCCACACCCAGGTCCCTCTGACACCAAAGTGGCAAGGGGGCGGGGAGGGGAGTCCAGGCTGGGACTGGGCGCACTGGAGCCGGCGAAGCATTCCTAGGAGGGGGCGGGAGGCCTCCCCTGCCCAGCTCTGAGCCGGTGGTGCAGCGCCCGCCTCCGGTCGCGGGCGCAGACTGGCGGCCGCCTCCGGGCCACGTGGTGCGCGCGGCGGGCGCGTCCGAGGAGCCTGCGGCTGCTCCGGGCTCACAGAGCTCCGGGTGAGGAGAGCGGGCGGACGCCGGGGGCTGGGCCGGTGTGGGCGGCGAGGCCGGCGGAGGAGGCGCAGAGACAGCCGGGCTACCGGGGCACGGCAGCCGGCGGCGTCGGGGCCGCGGCCTCTGCCTTTGCGCGCCCCTCGCGCCGGGTCTCCGCGCCCAGGGCGCACAGCAGAGGACGCGGCGTGGCCGGCCGGCAGCCATGGAACCGGCCCCCTCCGCCGGCGCCGAGCTGCAGCCCCCACTCCTCGCCAACGCCTCGGACGCCTATCCCAGCACCTTCCCCAGCGCGGGCGCCAATGCGTCGGGGCCGCCGGGCGAGCGGAGCGCCTCGTCCCTAGCCCTGGCCATCGCCATCACCGCGCTCTACTCGGCCGTGTGCGCCGTGGGGCTGCTGGGCAACTTGCTCGTCATGTTCGGCATCGTCCGGTGAGTCCGCTGCGGGCTGGCGCCGCAGGGCTGGGGCCCGGGGTGAGGATGGGGATCACGGACTTGGGACCCCAAGCCCGGACTCCAGATTCCCCGCGCCTCCGCACTTCCTGAAGGGGCACCTGGGGCCCAGCAAGAGGCGAGGCCACTTACATCGAGGGGGACACAGGAATGTGTGTGATCGTGTGTGTGTGTGTGTGATCGTGTGTGTGTGTGTGATCGTGTGTGTGTGTGTGTGTGTGTGTGGTGGAGGAGTGCACCGAGCTTGACTAAATTACATTTGATCATCTGTTGGCATCCCCTTGCTTGTTTGTGCGGCAGTTTGGCGTCAGTTTATGTGTCTGTCACAGTTTGTGAGTGGGTGGTTGACAGGACAGCTGTATGTTTGGATGTCGGAAACATGTCCATGGGGTGGGCAGAGCTGCTGTGAGGTGCAGCGGACCTTTGGGGAGATGAGTGTGAGGGCGCCGTGCAGGCAGGGCGCACGGGAGGGTGCTGGGTGTCTGCACCTCGCCGTGGGGCCCTTACCACGTCATTTTTGGTGATCATCTGTTAGGGTCCCTGGGTTGGTGTGTGCTTGTCCCTGTCAGTTTGTGATTCTGTCTGAATGCAACAGTGCGACTGTTGTTTCTCGTCAAGCCTCTGAAACCCCGAGGGCAGCAGAGCATCCAGAGCGGCCGTGATACCTGTTTGTGCAGCTGTGTGTGCCTTTACCAGTGATTCCTGGATACCATGGGTGGCGGCTGTGGGCCACCAGCCACTTCTCTGTTCCCTTCCCCAGTGGCCACCTGGTTAGGAACTCTGAATAGGGTTCAGAGAAGCCTCACGCCCTACTCACAAATGCCCTCTCCCATTTTCTCGTTGCCTCCTTTAACAGTCTTCTGCCAAAGGCAGCAGTGGTTGGTCTGGGCTGACGTGGATTTTGAGCTTTCACCCCAGGAAGTGAGGTGTTCTTCTTGGAGTTTATGGAGAGAGCTGGGATCTTCTCAAAGAGTCTAAGCCATCAGCTTGCCCCAGAAGTACCCCTCCTAATACAGCCGCACAAGCTCAGACATGGCCAATAAGGGTTGAGAGGAAAACTTCCATCCTTAAAACAACAAAGATGCTCTGCTATTTACTGTTAGTTGAAAATGGGTCCTCCATGCTCGTGCACTGAGGACATGGCCCAAAACCTCTCTGGGCTGTGGTGCCACCATGCAGGGCGTAGCTCAGGCCATGCACTCAGAGGTTGAAGAGATGAACTGTAGTCTCAGCCCAATCATGCGTGCCCAGGCAGTATTCTTCCTGTCCCTCCTCCCGTCCGCCTCAGTTTCCCTGTCCGAAGAATAGAGACCCAGTCTCCTCAATTGGAAAGTATGGATTCCAGGGTATGGGGCGTCTGCGGGGCAGAACATGGTGTGCTGGAGCATGGGATGAGGTGTGTGGGTGTCAGTGGACTTCGGCATTGATGATCTCTGGGGGATCTTTGCTCCTCCAGAAAGAATGGCAGGTACAGGAATTTCCTGTGCTTTCCATGACTCATCACCAGCAACAGTGGGAGCCTTCCCCCCAGCATAGACAGGACTGATCTTGGCTTTGTGTCTTTGTCAGTGATCTCCCCACTTCACAGGCTTAGAGGCAGGCCAGTCCTAGCATTAATCCCTGCTCTGCCAGGAGCTGGCTGTGTGACTTGGGTGAATCATTTAGCCTCTCTGAGCCTCAGTTTCTTCATCTGTAGAATGAAGTAAGGGTAAATCTTCTTCCACAGGGTTGCTGTGAGGTGTCAGTGAGCGAGCACATACCGCAGCTGGCCTGGCGCCTGCTCCCAGTAAATGGACGCTGTCTGTATGGTGAGGAGGAGGAATTTTCTAGATCCTGTAGAATCTGACTAAAGAAGGGAGCTTGAGGGAGGCGCTTGTTCTAAGGTGGGCCTGAGAGGAGCTGTGATTCTGAGATCTCTAGGTTCCTGGCACCCGCCCTGTCTAGGGGATCTCCAGGTACCCAAGTCTGGGAAAAGCCGAGCAGCAGTGTGTTCAGTCTCATTTCCAACTGTTTCCCCAGGATCTCTGGCTGGTGGGCTGACTCAGCACAGCTTCCCCACTACCATTGAGCAAGGGGAGGGGCTCCCACTGCTGAGAGTCCACTGTGGGGGGCTCTGGGCTCAGCCTTCTAGGGGCATTCCCACACAGCCTTCCAGGAATTGCATTGCCCAGTGTATGCAAACAGCTCAGCAGGCCCCTTGGGGTCCCCACATTGCTAAGACATTGCGCTGATCAACCATTTATGTGAAAACTGTATCTCAGGGTCTGAATGATTGAATCCTCACCTTCAATCCTATGGGACAAACATTAGAATTATCACCAGCACTCGCATCCTGCAGATAAAATGAGGAATCTGTGGCTCAGAGAGAGGCCAGGTGACTTGCTCTCGGAGGGTACCACAGCTGGCACCAGGCCCAGAGCTAGAACCCTAGTCTGTGAGTTAAGTCCAGAACTTTTCGCCAGAGTTGCCTGGGGTAGAGGACAGTCAAAGCGTTGTTTGGAAGGAGGGTGGCGGAATCCTGTCCCTCCTCTTTTATTTTTGAGACAAGCTCTCCCTGTTGCCCAGGCTGGGGCGTCACGATCACAGCTCACTGCAGCCTCAACCTCCTGGGCTTAATGTGGTTCTCCCACCACAGGCTCCTGGGTAGCTGCGACTATGGGCACACGCCATGCTAACTTTTGTATTTTTTGTAGAGACAGGGTTTTGCCATGTTGCCTAGGCTGGTGTCAAACTTCTGAGCTCAAGCGATCCACCCGCTTCGGCCTCCCAAAGTGCTGGGATTACAGGCGGAGCCATCGTGCCTGGCTCTGTCCCTCCTCTGGTCCTAGAATTCTCGGAGAACAGAGACCTGGGGACTGTGCTCCTCCGCGCTACTCACCCTGGGCATTTTAGGCTGCTGTCCTTTGGGGAGGGGGAATGATGAGGGCTGGCGCTTAGACCTTCCCCAGTGAACAGTGAACGAGAGGCTGAGGGCAGGGCAGCTGCCTGGGTCTTGGCTTCTGCTGGAAAAGTCCCAAGGGCAGTGGGGAGAGGGCAACCCGGGCTGGAGAAAAACCCCTGCTCCCCGGAAGGGCTCCCCGAGCTGCACTCCATCTGCTGTTTCCTGGCAGCCAAGCAGGGCCTGCCACAACCAGCACATGAGTTGGTTGCTGGGTTGAGTGAATGAGTGATTGAATGAGAGAATTCTGCCAGCCAGTCCTGAGCTTAGGCACTTTGTCGTGGGGTGGGGGATGGAGGGCAGGGGACAGTGTGCAAGGGAAGATTCAGAGACCTTTGGAGAAGGAAGCAGCATGGTAGAGTGGGCAGAGCTGTGGCTCTGGAGCCAGACACATCTGAGTTCAAAGCCACTTACTTGCTGTGTACTCGGGCTAGTGACGAGCTGTCTGAAGCTCTTCTCATTGAAGTGGGAACACCGACAGCGCCTCCAGGGTGGGGGTGAGGACTAAGTGGCATAATGTGTGATATCTGAGCCTTTTAGACCCTAAGCCCTTTGAGAACAAGGAGGGGCTCTGTGTGAAGAACTGAAAAGAATTAACTCATTCTACAACATTCTACACACTGTGTGCTAAATGCCGAGAAAACAGCACACCGTGCTCCGGAGGGGCTGTGGCCAGCAGGCAGGATGCTGGTGAGGGCCTGAACGGAAGAACCAGGAATCTCAGAATTCCAGGTCAGAAGCACTCTTTGTCCTGCAGGCCCCGCACTCTGGCCTCTCCCCCCTCCAAGGAGCCACCTGAGAAGCCCTCTCATCCTGGAGGTGTGAGAGGGGCTTCTGGGAATTGCGCTTTTAGCAAACAGCCTGTGGCTCCGGGGAACGAGGCTTTTATGAAGCGTGAGCGGGATTTCTGTGGACAGGTGGTCCCACTGCCTCCTCCTGCGTGTGGGATTGGTCAGCGTGATGCCTCGTGCTGGCCATGGGGATGCCCTGGTCCTCAGAGCAGACGCCTGACAACTCCTCCTTCTGGGCTGCTGGGCTGCTATCCTGGAGACTTCCCACGGGCATCCCCCTGGGTAGGTGCGGTGCGATGGGCTTAGCAGGCCCCTTACCTGTGGCAGGTGACCCCTTCCTCCTCCTGCCTGGCCCAGAGCTTCCTCTGTGGCCCAACCCAGAACCTGAGCAAGAGGAGTCAGTGCTTTTCTACCTGGCCTCCTGTCTGTTCTGCAGACTTCCCTGCCTCCCTGCCTCCTCTGTGCCCTGAGCCTGGTTTCAGCAGGTTTGTACCCTTGCTGCACCCCCTGTGTCCTGCCGGCCCCGGCCAGCCTCTTCGAGATGCCTTCAGCCTGTGTGCTTCTCTGCCCCTTGATCTCGCCTCAGCCCATGTCTCTTCTGATTTTTCTCCTGGTATCAAATGCTGGCTCTGCCACCTACTAAGAGCCGGATCGCCTCTGTGCCTCTGTCTTCATCGGGAAGATGTAGGTAATAGCACTACCATAAGTACCTTTGTCCTCCGGATCGGATGAGATGATGTTGGCAAAGCACCACGTTTTCCCTCCTATCTGAGGTGACTGCAGCACCCAGCAGGGAGGGGAGCTGGGCCAGGCAGGCAGGGTCCGGATGGGTGAATGAAGGGTGCTGATTGTCTCTTGTGTCTCCCGTCAAGGTTCCAGAAGCTGCTGGGGAAAATGCTGAAGTGTCTTCTTAGCAGAATTTGTCGCACTGAATCCCTGTCCTATTTTTGGAAGCCCCTTGGCTTCTTGTCTCCCTCCCCTCTCTTGGGATTAGGACCCAGGTCCCCCGGGCCAGGAGCGATTCCAGTGAGATGACACGTGCAGTGGTAAAGGCTGTGGCTAGAGGTCAGGGAGTGCCTGGTCTCTATCCATGTCCCAGAGGTGTGAGTTTGGGCAAAAACAGCTTAACTTCCCTGAGCCTCATTTTTTTTTTTTATGTGGAGCCCAGGCTGGAGTACAGTGGTGCCCTCTCGGCTCACTGCAACCTCTGTCTCCCGGGTTCAAGTGATTCTCATGCCTCAGGCTCCCCAGTAGCTAAGATTACAGGCGCACGCCACCACGCCCAGCTAGTTTTTGTGTTTTTAGTAGAGACGGGGTTTCACCATGTTGGCCAAGCTGGTCTCAAACTCCTGACCTCAAGTGATCCACCCACCTTGGCCTCCCAAAGTGCTTGAATTACAGGCGTGAGCTGCCGTGCCCGGCTCATTTTTTCATTTAAAAAATTGGGGTGATATGACAGGTTATTGGGAGGACTAAAGGAGATGGACCATGGAAAGGCCATAGCATAGGCCTGGCGTGCCCTGTGCTGTGGTTACCTGGCACTCCTGCAGCGGCTGCAGGTAGTCAGCGTGCAGGTGGGCTGTTGAGGCCTGGTCATCTATGTTTTCCACTGTGAGCCCTTTCCCGTGTCTTGGATTGCCTGCACACGTACTCAGTCAGCAAAGCATTTGCTGATGCTGACCCATGCCAGGCCTGTCCAGCCTCAGCTCCGCTGCCCAGACCCACAGCTTAAACCTCCGTATGGCCTCTGTCTCCTAACACAGCCATGCCCCGTGCCCCTTGGTTAGTTGCAATTTCACAGACAAGTGCAGCTCCCTGGAACTATGGGAGTCCAAGGAGGCCCAGACCCAGCCAGAGGAGGGGATGCCTGTGCATGGTGGAGCGGGAGCAGAACTATGGGAGTCCAAGGAGGCCGAGACCCAGCCAGAGGAGGGCATGCCTGTGCATGGTGGAGTGGGAGCAGAACTATGGGAGTCCAAGGAGGCCCAGACCCAGCCAGAGGAGGGGATGCCTGTGC
>PVKV010030421.1:0-22302 GCA_004027835.1 Alouatta palliata | reverse complement strand
TAATCCCAGCACTTTGGGAGGCCGAGGCGGGTGGATCACGAGGTCAAGAGATCGAGACCATCCTGGTCAACGTGGTGAAACCCCGTCTCTACTAAAAATACAAAAATTAGCTGGGCATGGTGGCACGTGCCTGTAGTCCCAGCTACTCGGGAAGCTGAGGCAGGAGAATTGCTTGAACCCAGGAGGCGGAGGTTGCGGTGAGCCGAGATCGCGCCATTGCACTCCAGCCTGGGTAACAAGAGCGAAACTCCGTCTCAAAAAAAAAAAAAAAGAAAGAAAGAAAAAAGAAAACTATTGGGGAAACAGCACTTAAATGTCCAAGAAATACAAATATGAAAGTGTATTATTTTTAACAGTTCACAAAGATACATTTTTTAAAACCAAAATTCCAGATTACCATGTAGAAAGTACCTACCGGCAGAGCGCAGTGGCTCACGCCTGTAATCCCAGCACTTTGGGAGGCTGAGGCGGGTGGATCACTTGAGGTCAGGAATTTGAGACCAGCCTGGCAAACATGGTGAAATCCCATCTCTACTAAATATACAAAAAAATTAGCCAGGTATGGTGGTGCGTGCCTGTAATCTCAGCTACCCAGGAGGCTGAGGCACAAAGAATTGCTTGAACCCAGGAGGCAGAGGTTGGGGTGAGCCAAGATCATGCCACTGCACTCCAGCCTGGGCAACAGAGTGAGACTCTGTCTCAATAAAAAAAAGAAAAAAAAAAAAAGTACTTACCACTTCTACTTTTTTGGAGGGCAGAGGGATTAAGTGTAAAGAGAAGGGGAAAACCTGGTATTTAATGAGTGCACATTTGTAATAGGTACTATGCTATAACTTTTACATGCACTAATGTTTAATCTTCAATCCTATTAAGTGACATAATCATCATTTTACTGATGATATACTGAAGCTCAACAAAGTTAAGTAATTTGTGTAAGTAAATGGGAGGTTTGTGATTCAACCCTCAGTGGGCTAGCTTCCTAAAACAGACTTTTCCAAACACACCATGCTGCCATGCAATAGGCATCTGTCTGGCAATCATAATATGGCTCAATGTCTTTCCACCTATGGGGAAAATATTACCCACAGGGTACCTTGGATTCTTCTTGAGGTTTGCCCACACATATAGGGTAACATTTTCATCTTTAATGATTTTTTCCATATTTCCACTATCCAGATCTGCCAAAGTACTAGCTTGCTGTAAGAGAAAAAGAAAACATTATAAAGGGTCACAGCCCTCGTAAATTACACAACTTAGATAAGTTATTTTACCACTTATGTGCTGGATTCCCTTAATTAATTACTTAAGGGAGTAACCTGGGTAAAAATAAGGTTCCATCAAAATGACAGAATTGTTTTTAAAAATTCTCTAAAGGATACAAAGGTATTTACTTACTTAAATATGCATCTCCTTTTTCCATTGAGTTTCTCCTAAGGTGTCTAAGAATTAAAGTTGCCCTTAGGTTGGGTGAGGTCACTCATATCTGTAATCTGAGCACTTTGGTAGGCCAAGTCAGGAGGATCACCTGAACTTAGGAGTTCAAGAACAGCCTGAGCAACATAATGAGACCTCCGTCTCTAAAAAAAATTAGCTGGGTCCAGAGTGGTGGCGTGTGCCTGTAGTCCCAGCTATTTGGGAGCTGGAAAAATCTTAGCTGGAAGGATTGCTTGAGTCTGGAAGGTTGAGGCTGGAGTGAGCCATGATCGCACCATGTACTCTAGCCTGGGTGACAGAGTGAGACTCAGTCTCAGAAAAATAATAAATAAAGTTACTTCTATATTACTAGGTAGCACCTGTGGATTAACATTATGTTATCTTTCTCAATCATAGCATCAGAATCATGACTTTTCATTTTAACTATACACATACTTCTTGATCTGTATCTTATTAAAGTGTAGACTATTCTACTGCAAAAGTTAACCTATCTCGGAACACATCAAGTTTAGAAAGCAAAGTATCAGCTTATAAAATCCAGATGAGTTTTCACTAGTCTAATACTTAATATCCAATTTTAACCATAAAATTCAAGTATGTTCGTAAGAATTTTAAAATAAAAACTAACATAGTTTGATACCTATTGCTCAAGAAATCAGTTTGAATAAGTCAATATGTGGTTGCTAGAATGTAAAAACTTTAAAATGTTGATGATTTATTATTAATTTTTTAAGTGTGATTATTCTCCTGCACACTTTTTGTTTTCTGTAACTTTAACTTTTTGAAGTGTTCAGGACAGCTGTCTTGTAGAACTGTCCCACATTGTGGATTTGCATGATTGTTTCCTCATGGCATTGTTTAACTTGCTACTCTATCTTTATTTTCGTACACTAGAAGGTATTGGGGTTTAATTGGATTCAGATCCACCATTTTCAGAAAGCATCACAGGTTATGCTATATTCTTCATACTGCGTCCTATCAGAAGGCATATGATGTTTCACTACTAATTATATGAACTTGATCCCTTGGTTAAAGTGCTGACCGCCAAATCTCCCCGTTGCAAAGTACGTTTTCCCCAATCTGAGGTCAAATACTTTGGCACTAGCAGAACTATGTGTTCCTCAACAGCTTTTCACCTAATCATTTAAGTAGCGATTGCAGATCCTTATTTGACGCGGTTATTACACTGGGGATTAAAAAATGGTAATTTGCTAACTGATCACTGCACCCACATTAGATAGATGGTATTCTTCTGTAAAGAACTGTTCTTTCTTCACTCCATCTTCCCCCTTCGTTTCTGCAGTATCACTATAAATTCATAAATTTTTATTTATTCAATGTGTTATAACTGATTATAATCATTACTCTTTCTGATATTCAAATTATTCCAAATTTGACCAGTAGTGCTTCTAAGCTAGCCTCTTAGCTAATAGTATCCCTTTCATACAAAGTCATTAGTCTGTGAGCATTTGCTTGCCTTCTAGCACAATAAGATAATCCAGCCTCATCTTTCACTTTTCCTGCCCCAGACCTGAAATCCCAAATCCTATTTATGGAATAAAAAGCAGTCTGGTTTATGCTGATATTTCCATTTCAAATATAACATTATAGTTTTTTTTTTTCTAATTTTCTTCTTCTTTTTTTTTTTTTTTTTTGAGACACAGTCTGGCTCTGTTGCCTTGGTTGAAGTGCAGTGGTGTGATCATGGTTTGCTGCAGCTTGACCTCCTGGGCTCAAACAATGCTCCCACCTCAGGCTCCCAAGTAGCTGGGACCACAGGTACACCATGCCTGGCTAATATATACATTAGGATGAGTTTTCCTATCCTATCTTTATATATTTTATTATCATAATAATAATAATACTATTGTAAGGTTGGTACAAAAGTAATTGCAGTTTTTGCCATTACTTTTAATGGCTAATAGAAATAATATTCTATTTCTTTAAAAATAAAATGTTTGGCAGGGAGAAGTGACTCACACCTGTAATCCCAGTACTTTGGGAGGCCAAGGAAAAAAGACTGCTTGAGTCCAGAAGTTTGAGACCAGCTGTGTAACACAGGGAGATCTCATCTTTACTGTCTCTAAAAAAAACCAAACCAAAACAAAACAAAATTTAAAAATAAAATATTATCAGTTATTAAATCTGGATAAACATATGTACTTTATTCTACTAACTTTTCCATAATATCTTGATTTTTCAATTTAAAAAATACTAGATTATTTTATTACATAACATAAAATGTTAATGCTTATAAAAGTTAACTCTTACAAAAGTTAATATATAAGCAAAATATCACACTTACTCTGAGAAGTATTTCTGTGGCTACATTGAATTTAAGATGAAGGAGCTCCTGCAGCTGTAGTATTGATCCCTGGTACTGTATTACATTCTTATCTTGCAAATCACATGGTGAAATTTCCAATAAAATAAATTTCAATTTTTCAATTAACTGTATAGTAAAAGAATATTTCAATTAATTCTCTGAGAAATAGTCAAGGACAAGTGAAAAAGGAAATGTTCTATCCCTTTTGAATTGAGGAACACATCCTTAACAAAACAAAGAGAAATCCTTTCCTGTATTTATTCTGTAATTTAAGATCATAAACAAAAAATTTCTTCCCAAACTCCCTTAAAATTAATTATAACACACTGAACAAATAAAAATCCATGAGTCTATAGTGACAGATGTTCAGAAATGAAAGTGGAAGGTGGGGTGAAAAAAGAATAATACCATCTATCTAATGTGGATACAACGATCAGTTAGCAAATCACCATTTTTCAATCCCCAGTGTAATAACCACTTCAGGTAAAGATCCTCAAGGCTAACTAAATGATTAGGTGAACTGTTGAGGAACACATAATTCTTTCGGTGCCAAAGTACTTGACCTGAGATTGGGGAAAATGTACTTTGCAATGTGGAGATTTCATGGTCAACACCTTAACCATGTGATCAAATTCACTTCATTAAATTAATAATGGAACATCATATGGCTTCTGATAGGATGCAGTATGAAGAGCACAACATAACCTATGATGCCTTCTTACTGAAATGGTGGCTGTGAGTCTAATTAAACCCTCAGACCTACCAGTTAACTATGTGTAACAGAGCTTTCATTAGCAAGTTGATAAATGAGTGGCAACTTGTCTTTACCTAAGACTGATAAACAACAGGAAAAACAACAATATAACAACAAGAAGGAGAAGGAGATGGAAGAGGACTACTAATATTTTTACTCAATGCTTACTATACACCAGGAACTGTTCTAAACACGGTATATGTTTTAATTCCTTTAGTCTTCATTGTAACTCTATGAGGTAGATATTGTTATTGTGCTTATTTTATAGATAAGGAAACGAGGCACAGTGTGATGAAGGAACAACTAGTAAGTGGCAGAATATAATTTTGAACACTGACACAGATAATACATAGAAATTTTCTGAATAGAGACAGGCAGCATCATAGCATAGGGTAGTATGGACTCAAGCAAGAATGCTGGGCTTCAATCCTTGCCACCTCTCAACTGGCAGTGTGCTCTTGGGAAAGTTATTTAACATCTCTGTGCCTCAACTTCCTCGTTTGAAAAATGGGGTTTACAGTACCTATCTCGTAGTGTTACTATGAGAACTCAAAAAGTTACTATTTCCAAAGCTTGGCATAGATTAAGCACTATATGAGTTTATTAAATAAATCTGGAAATTGGTGATTACTGTGGGGCCATTTCCATCTGTTACTGCTATCCAACTCCACTTGCTTTGCGGCCTTCTGCTTTCATTTCCTATTGCTGAGATTACTCCCCTCTTCCGTCTCCTGTGTTACTGAACTTACCCTTTTCTCATCTTTTTTGCTATTTATTACTTCTATTCTGACTCTTCATTCTTGTAACTGGAAGATGTCCCTTGCAGCTCATCACCGGTGAACTCTAGTGCTACTTCCCCCTACCTCCCTGCAAATCGCAAAGTACCGATTCCTAAGCTGACATCACGCCATGGCAGCCTCTCTGGTAGAGAGGATGTGTAGTAGCAAGAACACTGTATATTAATCCACTGGCATTTAAATAGCTCAGACCGTATGGGAGACTTTTTGGGCCTTTGGAAAGTCAGAGTAAGGTCCATCTAAGGTCTCATAGTGGATTGTAAGCAAATCACAATATATGTTTCTTTATTTGTTAAATGACTCTCATAACCTTGTTGTTCAGATTAAATCATGCAATGCATGTTATGAGCTTAAAAGAGTCTACAGTTATACCCCCCTCTTATAAAAACATGAAGAAGTTAAACTACAGCAGCAGAGACAGGAAGCATAAAACTGTGAGGAACTGGACCAAAAAAAGCATTAAAGGTTAATAACAGGAATAAGAGTAGTGAATTCCTTCTAGTTTCTATTATTATGTAAGTGTGTTTAAGTGTGAATTTATTTATCCTAACTTGATGTGACATAAAAAGAAATAAAATATTTGGTCTCTGCCCCCTGTTCCTGGCGCAAGCTTCTTAGAATTTCTTGAAGGATAAGAATGAGAGAAACAGTTTTTGTTATTCATAATAAGCCCTTTTCAACCTTACCAGAGTTTATGCAAATGTGATAAGTCTTAAAGGATGGAGACTGATGGCCAGAGGAACCAACCAGGTGATTAGAGGGCTGAAACTTTCAGCCCCACCCCCCAGCTTCCAGGATGGGGAGAGGAGATGGAGATGAACTTAATCACCAATGGCAAATGATTTAATCAATAATGCCTACATAATGAAGTTTCCATAACAGCCCCAAACAACAAGGTTCAGAGAACTTTCTGGTTGGTGAACACACTGGGGTGTTGGAAGGGTGGTGTGCCTGAAGAGGGCATGGAAGCTCTACACTCCTCCCTGTGAACCTCACCCCTTGTACTTCTTTGTCTAGTTGTTCACTTGTATCCTTTGTAATATCCTTTATAATAAACCAGTAGAGGGGAGTAAATGTTTCTCTGAGTTTTGTGAGCCATTATAGCAAATAACTTGATTTATAACAGGTTGATCAGAAGTATAGGTGACCACCTCAGATTTGCGACTCGAAGTGGAGGAAGGGGCAGTTTTGTGGGACTGGGGTCTGCACTAGCTCTAGGTAGTCAGCACCAGCATTGGATCGAAGGACACTCAGCAGGTGTCTGGAGAGTTGGATAATTGGTTGGTGTGAGAAAACCACATACTCATTTAAAGTCAGAAGTGTTATAAGCATAAACACACTTTTTTTTTCAAACTTAGAATTTCTTGAGCTACTCAAATCTGAGGATTCACATCTTTCATCAATTCTGGAAAAATTTCAGCCATTATCTCTTTGAATATTCTCTCTTCCATTCTTCTGTATCCCTTTTAGTATTTCTTTCCATATATTTTTAGCCCTTCTTATCCTATCATATATGCCTGTCAACTGCTCTTTCATATTTTCTCTTTGTCTCTGTGCTGTCTTCTGGTAAATTATTCCAAACCAACTTTTGATTCGCTCATGATTAAAAATTCTCTGCCAGGTGCAGTAGCCCATGCCTGTAATCCCAGCACTTTGGGAGGCCGAGGTGGGTGGATCACTTGAGGTCAGGAGTTTGAGACCATACTGGCCAACCTGGTGAAACCTCATCTCTACTAAAAATACAAAAATTAGCTGGGCATGGTGGCATATGCTTGTAATCCCAGCTACTTGGGATGCTGAGGCATGAGAATTGCTTGAACCCAGGAGGTGGAGGTTGCAGTGAGCTGAGGTCACACCACTGCACTCCAGCCTGGGTGACAGAGGGAAACACTGCCTCAAAAAACAAATAAAAATAAATAAATAAATAAATAAAAATTCGCAGTGGAGACATTTTTGTTTCTCATTCACCAAGCTAAAGATAAGCCAAACACATCGTATAATCTCCTTTTGCACAATCAATTTTTCCCCCGTTATCCATAATATCTTTTGAGGCTCCCAGCCATACAGGAGTCTCTGATTCAACTTGCCACCTTGTATTACTCCAGGCTTTGCCTCCTGATGGCCCTCTGAACGAACGCTAAGCCACTAGCAGTTAGCTGCTGCTCTCTGGGAAGCCACTGGCTTCGAGACTTTCTTACTTTCTGGATTGTTTTATGGCCTCTAAGGTTTAACCTTACTTTTTTTGTGATTGGGGCAATGAATTTAATTTTTTTTTAATAAATTAGTTTTTTTCCCCAGTAATTTTAAGTGCATTGTAAAGTGTAAGCTTCTCAGGTTAGTCTAACCATCCCATTTGCAGGAACAAAAGTTAGAATATTCTTATTTATCTTTGTACTCCCACTGTCTACCAGAGTATATACCTGGCACCCAGTAAACATTAAAAATCATGTGTATTAAATTACTGAATAGGATATTCCAACTGAGGATAAAATTACCCACTACTCCCACCCGTTATCTCCATGAATGCATGCAACTTGATTTTTTTTTTTTTTTGCTTGATTAGACAAATAATCAATGTTTTATGATATGCTGACCTTAGCTAACATGGCAAGAAATTCTTAGGACTTGTAAAAAGAAAAAAGAAAAGAAAATGAAAAGATTACCAATTACTTCTTTTGCTATAGCCAAGGATTCAGAAGCAGCAGTGTTATTATTTTGCAAATAATATATTAATTTTATTTATATTTTGAGTTACTATCAAACTATTCGTAACAGCCAGTTTATAGGAAAATACATAAACACCTACCTTTAGCACGACTTTACTCTTCTCAATCACTTCCTCAAAAGTCTCATTTGTTTTCTCTTTCCACAAGCTAATAAAAGTATTCATTTCTTGGGCTACCAAAGGATCAGGACTCCCATCACATTGAATGTAGTGTTTCCACTGTGGAATAAAAATGTTTAAAGGTTCACATGGATGAAGATTCAACCAAAGATTAAATGACTTCTTTTTTGAAGTATAAATTCTTAATCTAGTTTAATCAATTTAGATGAAAACATGATGGCTTTAACTAATAACTTGAGAGAGCTCTAAAATAAACAAATTCTTCTTCATCCAGTAATTTCTAATCCTTAATATTCAGATAAATAGAAATACTAACTACTTTCATATATTTAATTTTACAGCATTATTTATAAGTAGTTCTTATTTTGCTTGGTTTTCTCTAATCATAGAACTGCTTATTTGCAAAGGCCAACACCTGGGCTAATTTCTACTTCCCAAATTATTACTAATTACTAGTTGTCACTGGCATTTTAGTAGAAGTCCTTCCATTCATTTTGTATGTAGTTTATACAGATTTCACATTTGTAATCATACTGTACTGTACTTAGAATTTTTCACTTAAGATATACCACAATCTTTAGCCATATTATAATAGTTTTTCATTTTTCTCCTGATATTCACCTATATTATTTCCAAAGTTAAGTAGTTTTGAGCAAGACTAGATTGCCTTAAGCACAAAGCTTTTATGTTTTAATTTAGCATAATTTCCCTAGTATACATTCCCAACAATTGAGTCAGAGTCAAAGAATACAAACATTTCAAGGACATTATAACTGACAAATAGCTTTCTACAAAATTATGTTACTTTACTTTGCCATAAGCAATCGACTTGTCAGATGAGAGGGTTTTTTTAAACAGATAAATTTAAAGTTTCTTGGCATCAAAATTAGACTATAACTCCCTCTTGTGGTGGCAAAAGTATTAGCTACAAAAAGAGAAATGAGTCTTGCCTGAGAAAGCAATATAGTCTCCTGCTTCAATTTCTCTGCTTCAGGAAAACATTGCTCTAATAAACAAAGTTCTTCAAGTTCTTCATTTCTCCTTTCTAGATCCTGTTGCATGGGGACAGATACATTTATCTGTTAATTGTAGCTTTAAGTTTCACAAGTAGCATCTAAAACTTACGTGGCTAAACGTATAACTGCAATTTCAAAATGAGTACTAAAATTAGTTTGAATATAACAGATATCTCCGAAAGGTTTCATCTGAAACAGTGGCTTACAAAGTATGATCTATAGACTCTTGGTGGGTACCTAAAACCTGGGATCTGTGAGGTCAAATCTATTTCCATAACAATAATATTATTTGACTTTTTCATCGAGTACCTATTTGCATGGATTGTGCAAGATGGTGTAAAAGTGCTGATGTCTTAGCACAAATCAGGCAGTGACCCCAAACAGTACTCTTTCTAGGTGAAGAGGTGAGGGGAAGGAGCCAGCTTCACAAAAGGGTGCAGGGGTAGGGTAGGGGCTCACACCGGTAATCTCAGCACTTTGGGAGGCCGAGGCAGGCGGGTCATGAGGTCAGGAGTTAGAGACCATGCTGGCCAACATGGTGAAATCCCGTCTCTACTAAAAATTCAAAAATTAGCCGAGCATGGTGGCGTGTTCTTGCATTCCCTGCTACTCAGGAGGCTGAGGCAGGAGAATCGCTTCAACCCAGGAGGCAGAGGTTGCTGTGAGCTGAGATCGCGTGACCACACTCCAGCCTGGGCGACGGAGAGAGACTCAGTCTCAAAAAAAAGAATGCCCAGATGAAGAGGTGAATATTATTAATTGTATTAAACCTTAACCCTAAGTACATGACTTTTTAATATCCTGTTGGATAAAATGGGAACTATTCATAAAGTTCATCTGATGCATATCGAATGACCATACCATCTTAAGAAATATCACTTGTGCAATTATTTGACTATTTTGGCAACATTCTCTCAAAAATGAATGAATGGAGTGTGTCACTTCAAGGATACAACTCAAAATATTTGTCTCCAATCATAAAATTCAAGCTTTCAGGCAAAAATTCAAATTTTAGAAAACTTGTATCTATCACTGTAAGCTTGACAGTATTCTGATCCTTAAAAACTTCTGATTTGATTAGCAATTATACTAATGTATGTGATTTTTGATAATGAATAATAAATTACATCAATATTTGGAATCAAATAATTTAGTGAACCAAAACTTTTCAAGCAACACATGATAATGCCAAATCATGTATGGAAACAAGATCTATTCAGAGGGTAAGATAAATCAATGTTTCAAGATAACAGAGTATGAATAGTTCATTGATACGGTTTCATATTCCACATTAAGAAACTATGACTTGTAGAGTTTTGATCTAGTATCAAAGAAGAATATCCACAATTATCAGAAGGGTTATTAAAATATTCCTTTTTTTCCAACTCCATATCTGCATAAGGCCAGATTTTCTTTATATGTTTTATACAAAACAACACATTGCAACAGATGGAATACTGAATAGATATGAGAATCTAGCTGTCTTCTGTTAAGTCAGATATCAAATAATTTTTAAAATATAAACAATGCCATTCATTTCCTTAATTACAAAAATAGTTGTTTCTTTAAAAGTGTTAATGTATTTACTTATGTTTAATAAAGTTTATTATTAATCAACATGTAATGTCTGTTAATGTAAGTATTTTAAAATTTATCAGTTGTAATTTCCAATATGGTAAATATTGATAGATGTAATCCACATAAACATAAGCTCCTTGGGGTTTCAGTTTTTAATAGTAATGGAGTTTTGTCCTGAGAACAAAGTATTTCAGAATTATTGATCTAAAAGATTCTAGTGAAAAAGAAAAGTGAAACTAACAAAGGAGAGGTAGAATTTGAATATTTTGAAATTTTTTTTGGTTCCTGTTAAATTGTCTGTAAAACAGATTCAGGCATGCTTAAAAGTTACAAGCACAGCTCTGCAGCAAGACTTGCTTAGACCTAAGTCTTGGCTATGACACTTATTAGGTGCTTCATTTTCCATGTCTCAGGTTCCTCATCTGTGAAATCTGGATAACAATGTCACTTATCTCGGTTGGATTAAGTTCATGTAGGCCTAAATATTACTGGTAGCTATGGACTGACATTAAATGACAATAGATCTGATAACCACAGTTTAAGTATTCATTAAGAACATTATTAATGTTTATTTACCTTTGCTTCAAGTCGATTCCATTTTTCTTTCTCAATTCGCTGTATTTCAAGCCTTTCCATTTCTTCTTTCTCATGTTTCAAACGAGCTTCCTCTAAAAAACCAAAAAAAAATTTCTTTTCCTCAGTGACTAGATCACTGTATTTTTAAGCCCTTAAAATTACTTCTAATATTTTCAAGATGTAGTGGTAGAATCTTTTATAGAAGTCACAGTCTTTATTACATAGTAGAAATGAGAAAAGTGTCAGCTCTCCTTTCTTCAAGAAAGTAACATGACTCTCCGGGTGCGGTGGTTCATGCCTGTAATCCCAGTACTTTGCGAAGCCAAAGCAGGTGGATCACAAGGTCAGGAGTTGGAGACCAGCCTGGCCAACGTGGTGAAACCCCACTCTACCAAAGATACAAAAAATTAGCTGGGTGTGGTGGCACAAGCCTGTAATCCCAGCTACTCAGGAGGCTGAGGCAGGAGAATTGCTTAAACCTGGGAGGTGGAGGTTGCAGTGAGCTGAGATCAGGCCGTTGCACTCCAGCCTGGGCAACAGGGCAAGACTCCGCCTCAAAAAAAAAAAAAAAAAAGAAAGAAAGAAAAGAAAAGAAAGTAACGACCCAAACTTTCTGGTCAAAAAAAAAAAAAAAGGCCCAGCATAATATTTTTCTTCTCCAAAAAGTTTATAGCAATCCAATAGTGATTTTAACCAACAAAATCTGGCAGACCTATCATGGCAATTAAGAGGAAGTCAAGTCTTCAGAAGACTTCCATAATCTTGTGACATCTACAACTTCAGATGTAATTATCTTAATCTTTTCTTGCTCTATTAAAAACAACATGTGACATATATATTGAAGAGTATGTTTAATCCAATATAAAGAAAACATGCCCCAAGACATAGATCCTGATATTGTATTCCTATTGAGAGTTACCTAAAGAAAGAATGTATAAGATTATACATAAAAAATCAACATGGAACCTGAGAACAGTCTTTTAAAAACCTGTATCTAAATACTCAGATTTTAAAATCACTTTTTGATAGTTTAATAAACACTTTAATCAATGTTTAATTGATTTTTAACAAATGAAATAAGTATTTTAAATTTGGCAAATAAATATTATTTAAAAATTTAGGCTGCTCTGTGTATTTCTTGCCAATGTATATTTCCCACATTTAATGAATTTGAGTGTCAGAATTTTTACTGAACAATCATCACCAATGCTCCTAATTTCATCAGTAAATATAAACACTTCAAGACAGGGTTATCAGAATTAGTAAATTAAAACACGGCATGTTCAGTTGAATTTGAATTTTAGATAAACAATACATTTTTTTTTAAGTTAAGAATGTCCCTAGTATTGCATGGGGCAAATTATCCCAATTATTCATTTGATTAACTGAAAGTTAAATTTAACTAGGCTCCTGTATTTTATCTGGCAACTCTACTTCAATATATATCTGGAAGAGACTGGCATGTATTAATATATTTCTGGATACTTTCTAAATGATAGCTATCTATCATAAAACAGATTAAATTTTAAAATTAAAAAACTTTGGAAAAAATATTGATTGTACTACAGAAGACCAACCTGTCGTTACTATCACCTGTATCTGTAAAGAGTCTCACTATTTATTTGTACCTTCCTCTTTCAGTCTTCTCTCTTCCTCCTCTTGTAGCAGCTTCAATCGTTCAGCTTTGGTGATTTTCTTTTTCTTACTGCCAGACTTAACAAAGGCCACATCATAAAAAAGGCCATTAACATGCAAGTTACTTTAAAAACACATCTTTTCAAATACTAACTATGAAAAACATTTTTGCTTTCATAAAACCAGACTTTCATGCACTCATTCAACAAAGAAGACTGCTTATTAGTATAAAGCCTTGACTCAGTGCATTGAAGGACAAAGTCTGGAAACAGGAAAAATAATATAGATTATTCAAAGGCAAGGGTGACAGTGACAAGTGTGTGCAATTTAAATAATTCTCATTCCCAGTATCTGTATCTTTAAAATGGTGCTAAGGAAAACCTCATCTTGTAGGAAATAAAGTAAAACATATGTAAAAGCAGTTTAAAACTGTACATTTATAAAATTGGAAAGTATTCTTACGACTAACAAGTATACAGAGAGTTATTTTGCGAGTTTGAAGGAAGGAGAGATTACTTTCAACAGTGAGGAGCAAGTAAAATGTTTACAGAGTAGGTGGTATTTAAATTTGCACTCGAAGGATTTTTATCATTCAGAGGAAGATACTCCAAGAAGAGGGAGAAGACGTACAAGATAAGGTGCTGAAAGAGCACTGGCTGGGCCAACAAGCTCAGTGGGCCTTGGAAAGACTCCAAGAAGACGTGATGAAGAAAATGTGAACGTGAAAGAAGGCTAGAGCCTATGCTAAAGAGTTTGGACAGTATTCTAGGAGAAATGGAAAACTCAAAGTTTTTGAGAAGGGCTGTGGCTATGAAGAATATAACTTTGAAAATTAACCTGGTATTGGAGAAAAAACATAAAGAGGATACCATTTTATTAACAAGACGCCACACTATTAATGAGACTCAATAAATTGAAGTCCTGGTAGAGTTTATTGAGTAGATGGCATTTAAATTTGTGGCCAAAGGATTTTAACATTTAAGAGAAGATATCCCAGAAAGAGAGAAATAAAGGTGCAAGATATGGAGCTGAATGGGCACTGGATGGACCAACAAGGTCAATAGGCCCTGGAAATGCAGAGAGGATCCAATAAATATTTCATAAGCTAACTTACTTAGTAATGATTAAAACTGGAAGCAAAGAGAGGAAAGAGTCAGGAGACAGTCTGACAGAGGGAGAATGGCAGTCCAGAACAGGTGAATTTGAATGAAGAATTGTTAAAAAAGATTTCTATGTAATTAGTACAAAATGCTGGTAGATCATTCAGTCAATTCATGCAGGCACTAGAACTACAGAACTGAGGTTTATAGCAAAGAGGTCAGTGCTATGGAAGCAGATTTGAGAGCAATTTCTATGATAACGACCTCTTCTCCATTTTCACATGGGAAAGCTAAAGAGAAGAGCACCATCTAAATTTAAGAAGAATCCATAGAAGGAGTGGTTAATTCTTGGAATGTATAGACTCTTGGATCTTCCCTTTTTGGTTCACTTTCTCCAAGATGCTCATAGACTGCACTGGTTCCACTGGAATCTCTAATCCATTGCCCCTGCCACTTCTTCACTGTTCATCAACCTCCTCTATCCCTTCATTTCCTCCTTTCCCGGGTTAGATTTCACAGTTCATCACTCTTATCCCTATCTTACAAATCTCCCCTTTCTCTATTCTACTCTTCCTCTAAAAAGCTCAGCTGGCTAAATCATAGTTCCAGTGACACTCAACTTTCCATTTATTCTGTGCTAGCAATATGAGCAGCAGCTGAACCTTATCAGAGAAAACACACCTGGGCTCAAATTTATCAGCATAATTTTAAAATAGACTCTAGATTGTGAATTTTAGCTCCAGAATGACTGTAAGAACAAACCAGCAATCCCAAGAGGACCCACAGACCCCCTGAAGGAAGCAGACTGCTCCTGTAGGACCCGGGAGACACCCCAAATACTGTGAGTGCCCCAGTTGTGCAAGTGGGAAAGGAAGACGCTCCTCTCATAAACACACACCCCCACTGGAGAAGCTGAAGGTCTATTTGCAGGAGAAGTTTCTGACTTTACCTGGAGCTGAGTTGAGTTAGAGAGCTGAGCTAAATACAGGGGTAGAAGAAGCAGCAGAAAGGCCCTGGGAGCTCACTGGGTCCCCAAGCAGCCCATTCCCGCCTGGCACCACAGGGATCCATCGGGAGGGTGGCCAGAGAAGCAGGGGGTAAAACTCCACAGGGAAAAGGAATTCTCTAGCAGGACTTTGTAACAATTTGAATGGGGCAAGAAGCCCCCTGGCCAGAATTTGGGGGAGGGCACAAATTGACAGTCTGACTCCCATCAGGAGTAAAATATCAGGGGTTAGGTTATCACAGGTCAAGAAATGACCAAAGAGTGGAAAGCATTTTTTAAAACAGTGCAACAGCTCCTTAAGGCTATGCAGTGCACCAAAGAGCCTGGAGCTCTACATAAACTTATGCTCTTAATTCAGCAGGAATGCCCTTGGTTTCCTGATCAAGAAATCTTACATTTAGAGTTATGGGAACAGGTAGGTCACTGCCTGAAAAGAGGATATGAACAAGATCATTTTACTAATGTTACTATTTTGACCACTTGGGCACTGGTATGCTCTGCGTTGTATCCCCTTTATCTGCCAGAAGATGATGAGTCAAACCACCAATCTTCTCCACCTGAAGGGAATTCAGGAGATTTAAAGGAGAAGAAAAAACAGGAACCAGAACAACAGGGAGAGATTTCTCTCCCCATTTCATTCCCTTCTGTGGGGAATAAGAAAAAGATTTTTTTCTAGTGATGGTAAAAATGGACCGGAGTCTTTCCTCCCACCCTTAAAGGGGGCAGGAGAGTTGCTAAGATGCCATGGAGTGCCCATTTAGTCACTGGCAGTCTAGGTAAGTTGCCCCTTTCTGGGTTTGTGGTGATGGAGGGGAGACCAAGAGGTACAGACCGAGTCCCTGGGTGGCTGCAGGCAGCTCCAGCCTGGTCTTGAGAATCCTCACCATAGTCAGGTGCCTTAGTAACTGGCCAGGAAGTGGCCTGCTGCTTGCTGTGCTGCTGCTTTTCCTGCTTCTGCCCATCCCTGCCACCCTTCATATGTCTCAGCTGACAAGCAAATCCTTGTCTTACCTGGCCCCCTGGGGAAAGGGCTAAGAAACAGTCTATGTGCACCCCAACCTTATTAACCTAAGGTGGGCAGAGGAATATAGAACAGCCTAGAGTATAGAGCTCTGGGGCAGAAGCCTGCTAATAAGGGGTGCTCTCTCATAACCATATGCTAACTAGGTTGAGGTAGACAAGCTCTGCCAGCTGCTGTTATCTTCAGAAGATAGACACAGCAGTAAGGAATGTTTGTTTCATTTTCTCATAAAATGTTCAGAAGCACTCTGGCTGGGAAACTTCAAAGCAGACCCTGTGCTGCATGTCTGCTCCTCCCCTGAGCCTCTCTGCTTGGGGGTGGTAAAAATACTAAAAAGCCCAATATATTTTCAGTACCTTACCTAACAGGGTTGGCTCCAAGCATAGGTGGCCTGGAGGAGAAGGGGAGTGGTTTTCTCCCAGCCTGTTACCATCTTGCTTCCTGTCTCTGCACTTACACATGCACTTTACCGCCTGGTGATTCTCTGGCCTCTTGCTGCTACTTGTAGTATAAAGGCAACAACAAGTGGCAGGCTGTGAAAAAGAGAGGCTGCCTAAGGAGCCCGGAGCAGACGGGAAGAAACCGGCCACAGCCCTACTTTCCCAAGCTCACTTCTAAGACATTCCACTTAAAGGCTAACGAAAGAAAATGGCCAACACCTAAAGACATTTTTTTAATGTTTTGGGGTTGTTTTTTTTTTTTCCTAATTTTTACACACTTAAGCTAACTCAATGCATGTTGCAGTCACATTCTAATGACTTTCAAGGGCCAGAATATGGTAACTTAAAATAGCCATCCCTTCCATGCCTTAGTTTAACAGGTAGGCTTTATCTTTCGCCATTTCTGTATTTTATGTGCTATTTACCTGTCTCATAATCCCTCTAAACATATGCAAAAGACCACAGATTTAATAGCTTCTCTTCTCATGAAGGAACGCCAATGTTGTGTCCAATTGTCAGGATACGATCCTGCTACTCTTCTCCTACCGTTAAGCAAGGAACAATGTCATACTCTCTCAGCTTGTGATCTTCATTGGCAAATAGCAATGGCTGGCTTTATTGGTAATATCAGCTTTCATTTATCAGCCTTTAAGCTCCTAAACTTTTCGCAAACTGTGCCTGTTAAATTTGTATCTATTGTTGTCTCTGAGCTTTTGCTTCACACCACTACTGCCTTTATGGATGGTTTAAATAAAAACTAAAGGGACAGCTATAGTGTGGCAAGATGCCATGCAAAATTGGCAATACAAAATTCAGGAACATTTAAAAACTATGCAATAGGTGGAGTTAGGTGCTCTAATATTGGCCTTACCAATTTTTCCTCACCAAGATATAAATATAGTTAGTAATTCCGCTTACGTGCTGTACAGTATTACACATTTAGATCTAGCACATGTGAAAAGCATCACTAATGAATGTCTACTAGCTTGGTTTCTTGCAGTGCAAGAGCTCCTCTGAGCCATCTTTATATCACCCATATTCGCCCTCATTCTGGGCTACCTGGTCCCTTATCAGAAGGGAACGCTAGAGCTGATGCTCTGATATGACCACAAATGTGGTTTGCAGACTTTCCTGCTTTTTTGCGAGATCATGTTTTTTTCATCAGAATGCCCACAGTCTTAAACAACAGTTTTATTTCACACTTGCTCAAGCATGCATGATTATTAAAACTTGTCCTGATAGCCAATGGCATTCTCTCTCTCCTTTTCCCTTAGGGCCTGGTGCCAACTCATGAGATCTGGTGCCTAATGCTATCTGGCAAACTGATGTTACTTAGTATCCACCTTTTGGACATTTTAAATTTCTCCACATTACCATGGACATTTATACAAGCTTGATACATGCTACCCTCTGGACCAGAGAAAAAACTAAACATGCAGTTGCTCATTTGTTTAAGTTTATTATAACTTTAGGCCTTCCACAAACTTATAAAAACTGATGTTATCTTAGTACTCAATTTACATATGCATTACAACTTCAACACATACAACACGAAACTGGCATTTTCTATAACTCAGCTATTTAGGCCATTATTGAATAAACTCATTAAACTCTTAAAGTATATCTTAATAAACAAAAAAGGGGAATATGGGGCTCTTTCCTTGAGAATAGGAGACCATCAAACAACCCCCTCCCGATGACGAAGGACTCGTCATTGGAGAATCAACCAACAACGACAGTGATGACTCGGAAAGGTGTCTGACGTTACCTGAGGACAGCTAAAGAGATTGGATCAACAAGCAACTATCGGGCTTGCCGCCATGGAAACCCCTGCAACTGCAGAGAACCAGTTTCTTATGTATCTGGCAGTAACTGGGGAAACATCTGAGAAAGTAAGACAGGCACGGATGTTGGGGTGACTGGTAACTCTTGTCATTTGCCAAGTGGGATCAGCTCAAGAACATGTTTATTGGAGTCATGTTCTAAATTCCTGTTTTTCATCTTATCACATGGTGGGATGCTGACCTGCCTTTGTCTTCTAATGATATTTGTTGGACAGGAGGTCAATAGATGCTCCTGTCTTACCCCTTAACTGAAAATTTGAGATGGATTAAACTTAATGACTCTTTAACTTTATTGTCTAGTAATCCCCCTCCTTGTTTTTCCACAATAGCACATGATAAGGATGTTACTCTCATTCCTCAGGAGTATCTTTACTATCAGCCCAAAAGGGGTGCTAAGCTTGCAATTGTGACCTTTATTTCTGCTGTTACCACTAATCTTACTGAGGTCTCTCATGAAGATACACAAGTGCCTGATCTTCCTATATGACATCTGAGTAGAAACTGAAGATACAAGTTTGAGGCCGTCCATTGGTCTCCGTGCAGACAACCTGTGCTGTGTGAAGGGCCTCTGTTTAATAATGACACTTTACTTAATTGGGGCCCCCATGGATATCTTATGTCTGCAAATTAGACTATTGGATTTGGGAATCTCTCTAATAGTTCTATCATGTGGTCAGAGTATGAGCTTTCAGGACCAATATCACAACTAAAAGGGAAACAAGCTTTAAGCCTGTTCATAACCACATTTGGAGACTAGGTCTTCCTTTTTTAAAAGGGTTCTTTCACATGGTGAGTACATTACTCATGGTGGCAACTATACCCTCTTTTTGCATAATAATGTTACTAATACAGCCATGATTTGTACTACGCACTCTTGTATACTTCTTCTGTTTGGGCAAGGTATTCCTAATATAGAGCAGAATCAATTCTTTTATAGTATTTAAGTCTCTTCTAGTAGCTGCTATGCTACGTGCTTGTCTCATCAAAACGTTACACAGTTAAAGATAACCTATGTCATGATCTTAAAACAGCATGCAGAATTGTGGCTGTCTATAATTTTAACCCGGAATTGGAAAGGAGATTCCACTTAGCAGTAATTTAGAAAAGCACATCTGCAAGGGGCTTATCACGACCATTTGTCTTCTCAAATTTCCACTCTTGAGTGTGAATTAAACAACTTGAAGAATGGTCACAGCAATTACAAACAAGTACCCTTCACAAATTACAAGGCGGCTTTCAATGGTTAAACCCAAATACTTGGTTGTCTGGGTTAAACATAGGCATTTGGGTGATGGTCACTATATTTATTCTATTTTGTATCTGTTTGCTAGGCATCTGCAGATGGCTCTGTGCTGCCACTCAACGCATCTACAACCAAAGAACAATGATAGAAGCTTACCTTGTATTGGATGACCAGCATGCTCTAAGAATTAAACAAGGGGGAAATGTAAGGGGCCCATGGCAACATAGTCAAGCTTATGTACATGGCATTTGAGGTAGGGACATGGAAAAATACTGAGGCACTGTATATGTTATTCGTGCATGGGAATGAAATTCCTTGATCCTGAAAACAGGACAGGGAGTGGAGTGTGTGGTGTGATAAGGAACGCTGAAAACAGCCTCCTGGGAATGCAGTTTGAATGTGTAAAGGTACCAACTCAAATGGCCATCTAGCGGATGTCTGCAGTTAATACAAGCCTTTCAATAAATACTTGGATGGATGCCGGGGCAGACTCTCGAAGAGTCATCCCCCAGCCCCGCTCGGCTGAAGTGTCTGAGCACTTCGTTCTTGGCATTCACTGCAAGTTGTAAGCTCTGCAGAGGTGAGTGGATCACCTGAGGTCAGGAGGTTGAGACCAGCCTGTTCAACATGGTGTAACTCCATCTCTAGTAAAAATACAAAAATTAGCTGGGTGTGGTGGTATAGACCTGTGATCCCAGCTTCTCAGGAGGCTGAGGCAAGAGAATCACTTGGACCTGGGAGGCGGAGGTTGCAGTGAGCTGAGATCACACCACTGCACTCCAGCCTGGGCAATAGAGCAAGATATCTAAAAAAAAAAAAAATGCAGAACCACAGAATGGATAAGAACTCACCAACCATCTGCTGCCTTCAGAAGACTCACCTAAAACATAAGTACTCACATAAACTTAAAGGGTGGAAAGGCATTTCATGCACATAGACACCAAAAGTGAGCAGGGGTAGCTATTCTTACAACAGACAAAACAAACTTTAAAGCAATGGTGGTTAAAGGAGACAAAGAGGGATATTATATAATGGTTAAAAACCTTGTCCAGGATAGGCCCAGTGGCTCACGCCTGTAATTCCAAAACTTTGGGAGGCCGAGGCAGGTGGATTACCTGAGGTCAGGAGGTTGAGACCAGCCTGTTCAACATGGTGAAACTCCCTCTCTACTAAAAATACAAAAATTAGCCAGATGTGGTGGCAGGTGCCTGTAATCCCAGCTTCTCAGGAGGCTGAGACAGGAGAATCATTTGAACCTGGGAGGCGGAGCTGGCAGTGAGCCAAGACTGTGCCACTGCCCTCCAGACTGGGTGACAGAGCAAGACTCTGTCTTAAAAAAACCAAAAAAGGCCTTGTCCAACAGTAAAACATCACAATCCTAAACATATATGCCCCTATACTGGAGCTCCCAAATTTATAAAACAATTACTAGTAGACCTAAGAAATGAGACAAACAGTAACACAGCAATAGTGGGGGACTTCAGTATTCCACTGACAGCACGAGACAGGTCATCAAGACAGAGAGTCAACAAACAATGGATTTAAACTCTACCTTGGAACAAACGGACTTAACAGATATATACAGAACATTCCATCCAACAACTGCATAATACTCATTCTACTCAACAGCTCATGGAACTTTCTCCAAGATGGACCATGTGATGGGCCATAAAATGAGCCTCAATACATTTAAGAAAACTGAAATTATATCAGGCACTCTCTTAGACCACAGTGGAATAAAACTTGAAATCAACTCCAAAAGGAATCTTCAAAACCATGCAATGCATAGACATTAAATAACATGCTCCTGAATGAGCATTGGGTCAAAAATGAAATTAAGATGAAAATATAAAAATTTTTCAAATTGAATGACAATAATGACACTATCTATCAAAACCTCTGGGATACAGCAAAGGGGAAAGTTCATAGCCCTAAATGCCTACATCAAAAAGTCTGAAAGAGCATAAACAGACAATCTAAGATCACACCTCAAGGAACTAGAGAAACAAGAACAAACCAAACCCAAACCCAGCAGAAGAAAGGAAATAACCAAGATCACAACAGAACTAGATGAAATTGAATTTAAAAATGCAAAAGATAAATGAAATAAAAAGCTTGTCCTTTGAAAAGATAAATAAAATCGATAGAACATTAACAAGTAACCAAGAAAAGAAGAGACAAACTCCAAATAATCTCACTAAGAAATGAAATGGGAGATATTACAACTGACACCACTGAAATACAAAAAAATAATTCAAGGCTACTGTGAACACATTTACATACATAAACTAGTAAACCTAAAAGAGATGGATAAACTCCTGGAAAAATACGTCCATCCTCGCTTAAATCACAAAAAATTAGATACCCTGAACAGACCAATGACAAGCATCAAGACTGAAATGGTAATTAAAAAATTACCAACAAAGTCCAGGACCAGATGAATTCACACCAGAATTCTACCATTCAAAGAAGGCGTACCGGATTCAGCATCCAAGATGGCCGATTAGGAGCAGCTGAGGATTGCAGCTCCCAGTGAAAGCGTGGAGGGTGAGTGGACGCCACATTCCCAGACGGATTTTTATTGCCCACCAACCAGGAGATTCCCAGGGGGAGGAGCCCCACGGGTCGCCAGCGCACCTGGTTTGGCCGGCGCGGCTGTTTTCGCCGGCTCGGCTGTTTTCGCCTGC